>JAJONR010000079.1:0-53844 GCA_029582245.1 Solanum etuberosum
TCAAGAATTATCTAAAGCACAAACGTAAGGAAATGAAGCTTGAAGATATTGTAATTCGGCTCAAGATTGAGGAAGATAACAAGACCGCCGAAAAGAAGACTCGTAAGAGTTCGACAATAATTGGAGTTAATATTGTTGAAGAAGCTCCTGCCAAAGGCAAGAAGAGAAAGAAGTCCAACGGACAGAAGTCAGAACAAGCCAAGAAGAAATTCAAGGGTAACTGTTACAACTGTGGTAAGGCTGGTCACAAGTCTTCTGACTGTCGTGCTCCAAGAAAGGACAAAGACAAAGGCAAAAGTCAAGCAAACATCGTGGAAAAGATGGAAGATGCAAATGACCTCTGTGCAATGATCTCTAAGTGCAACTTAGTTGGAAATCCCAAGGAGTGGTTTCTCGACTCAGGTGTCACTCGACATATTTGCTCTGCGAAAGAAGCCTTTGCAACGTACACTCCTGCTGAGTTGAAAAGTAATGTACACACCTTGCCGGATGTCATTGTTCTTGTTCTCTCGTTCTTCTTCTTTTCACTTTTAACTAAATTCAAGAATGCAAACTTATTATATAGTACTAATATATACAAAAAAGCAAAAATTTATGAAGTTCAAACACATGGAAATTTGCTCAAAATCATAAAGGAAGCTAGTCAGTACACATTCTACCAATTGGCTCGTACAAGAAGATAAATACTAATTAAATATCATATAATATGCAAAAATATAGCTTAATTACCTCGATGTATATTTTCTTCAACTTGCTGTAATGTATTAGACAGAGCTCTTGTTGAGGAGAAATTGACAAGTCAGCAATGCCTCTTTCTTTGTTGTATTTTCATCCGCTAAACTTAGTAGAAAATGCACGATGACTCACAAAAATATTTTACAGAAATAATTATTACAAATAATTAACATCTAGAAGGTTGGAACAACAAAATATACTTGGACATCAAAAAAAATATTTTACAGAAATAATTATTACAAATAATTAACATCTAGAAGGTTGGAACAACAAAATATACTTGGACATTAAAAAAAAATATTTTACAGAAATAATTATTACAAATAATTAACATCTAGAAGGTTGTAACAACAAAATATACTTGGACATTAAAAAAAATATTTTTCTAAAATGCAATGAAACAATTAACATCTACGTTTGAAGGTAGAATTGTTCAAACTCACCCATATATCCCCAGTTTTTAACTCCAATCACACGTATGAATATGTGCGCGTGTTTTTGTTGTTAGTTGTATTTACTAATTACTATGTATGTATATCAGGGCAAGAACAATTGATATATGTATACCCTATTGTTACGTGTAAGTCTACAATTATTGATTGAGTCCGATTAATGAAATCAAAAGAATTTTTTAATAATTTTTTTATTTCTATCCTTAATATTAACTAACTGCATGAAATAGTAATAGTCAAATTTAATAACGGTCATAAAAATAATATTAAAATTTTGTGACAAATTCATAAAAATATTATTCTATTTATAATGTTAATGAACTTAAAGAATTTTTTTTATAAATACTTAGGTTAAAAAATGAATTATACTATATAATATAAAGAGGCAAGAGGCGGATCCAGAAATTTAAGGTTGTGGGTGTTCCAAGAAGAGTTGGTCGGTCATGGCCACAGAAGATCCAATGTTGAACTTTGAGCTCCCACAAACGACCACTACACCAAGCAACTGTTTGTTGGTTGGGTGCTCACTATTTAATTTTATACCATTCGTTCAAATTTCTATATAAATATATATAGTTCGATACGAGATTAATGAATGCTCGAGCACCCGGAACCGTCAATGTGGATCAGTCCCTATAAAGAGGTATTACATATATGTGATATAACAAGGATAAAATGAACAATGCATAGAATAAAGGGGGACTTTGATGATTGTTTAAAGTTGAGGGAAAGTTTGATTTTTAAAGCAAAGTTGGAGGGTGAATATGTTTATTTTTCAAATACTCACTATTTTCATGGTCAAACACTCGCGGAAAAAAAATGTGTGTGTGTTGAAGTGGCGATGGTGGGATCAAATGAAAAATTGTGAATACCGCGTTATATAAACGAACCAGCGTAAGGAAAATTTTGAACAAAATGAGTATTAACATTTCGCGACACAAAGCTGAGGCCTGAGAGTGAAAACTAAACACTTAATCAGCATAATTGCCTAGGAGAAATTTCTAGGAAGCTGCATTTCACCACTTGTTTAGAAAGTAGAAATGAGAAAATAAGTTCCACAATAGTTTGACGAACTGAGTAATACAAACCTTAAACAAAAAAGTACCTATAATTTGAGTAGAATACTACAATTGAATTTAACAAGCATTTCACTTGCCCTCAAAAGATTCAATCGTTAATCATAAAGTAACGTCGACAGATTCAGATTATAGTATAATAAAAACAATATTAATGGTTTCTGGTTCAAATTTTAACATTTGAAATTTGTAACTTTCAAATAAATAGGTTTGCCTATTATACTTTTAACTATATTGTGGTCTTGATGTTTGAAGGACTAGAATATTAATTCAAATTGACTTCCTTTACCAAGGCATGACATCACGACATTGTTGGTGATGTCATGCCTTAATAAAAAGACATTGTTGGAATAGTAGGGTGCTAAGAAGCTCCCTTTCCTCCCTCACACTCCACTTTTTTCCTCCCCTCACCCTCCACTTTTTTCCTCCCCTCTCTACATTTTTACGTAGCTTTTGTTAGATCCTTTTCAATCATATTATGGTCATACTAATCACAACAAAGTGCTTTCTTATTTTATACTAGCTAGATCTTTAAAAAGAATAATATACAGCTAGGATGATGGATGAAGATAATGGATCAGACATTGAAGCTCAGGGGAGTTCCCCGCTGTCGATGAATGGTGAATTGAGTAATTCTAGTTTGATCATCATGAGGAGGTTGGCGTTCATTTTCCGATCTACTTACAAGTTCATTGAAGCTGGAGCAAGCATATCATCTCTTTCACGAGTGTCATCGTCGTCCTCATCATCCAACACAACCTTTTATACTCCTCATACCAGCTTGAATCTTGAACATGTAGTATGTATATAAAATACTCCAACACAACCTTTCAATTTCATTTGTTTTAGGAGTATTGATTCCATATTTTACATTGCAATCTATTTTTTTAAGTTAGACTTGATAGATTATCTTTCTGTCAAATGTTTTATAATTTTATGACATTATATTTATAGTATTAATCTTTTTGTCAAACATGCATTTCATATGTACGTTTATAGTTTTTATGATTAATATAATTAAAATATACTAAATTGAAAAATATAAATCAATTATTTTTTATAATATTAGTCAAGAACATATCTTTATTAATTAATATATTTATAAAAGACAATATATATCTTAAATATTCAATTTAATATCATTTATGAAGGGCATTATTTGTCTAATATAAATTTTAATTTTAAATAATTAATCTTTATTTTTAAAATTCAATATAACCTTGTAATTACACTTGTAGAACCAAACAGTACACTTGTAATTACACTGTGGCAAACAAACAAGTCAGCGTAATTACTAGGTTGTGTAATTACTACTATAATAATTACACCAATTCCAATAACAGCTTTCCAAACAAACTCTTACATATTTCTTAATATCTAGTATTTAGAACATTATCTTTTTCCTATTCCAACTATATCATTGATTTGTTCCTCTAGTCTTTATCCATAATATCATAATCAATTAGATTATTAACTGGTCACTTGTAACTTATAGATGAATATAGTCATTTTACAACTCTTTAGCTTAAAATTAAGTTAGGAGGTGAAAATGAGGTGAAAATATTTTAATTACTCTATATTTAACTTATTAGATATTTATAACATTTTTAAGTATGATAGGGGTAAAATGGTATTTCAACTTTACTTTTGTGGCTTCATATTAAAGAATAACAAAAGTCTCGTATTAATGAGATGAGTGGACTCTTTATAAGTTTGGTCAATCATCCTCTCTTTAATCTAGCTTTTAAGGTGCGAGTAAAACCCCAGACCTAATTTTCACACTTATCACTCTTAGTATGATAAGATATCATGATATGACTATATATATATATGCTTTTAGTTATATTGATAATATTAATTAGAGGGATTATATATGCTTTCTGTCTACTCAGAACTCTGAAGGTGGTGGAGATGAAATCCAGATTGTTGAAATTGTGGAAGCTTCACCTTATGTTAATGTTGGACAATCAAACAATGATCACTGCGAGATTGAGCTTCAGCCTCATGATCAGAGTACTCATCAGCAATACTTACAAATTAGTGAAGAGATTGTGAAGGAGAAGAACATGGATTTACTTCACAATTTTGGAGGAGTCAAGAGGAGTAATATTCATGATGTTGACAAGGGAATTCAAGTTGGAGACATTTCTAGCCGCCGCAAGGCGATAGACTTGTCTCATCACATGCTGATCTTCGCAGGGTATGGCCAATTCATGATCCCGCAATTGGTATGCAAGGAACCAGCTATTTTTCTCCTTGGAATTGCTGCAATATTGTCGTTTGTCTTTGGAATCAAAGAAGAAGGTGTGCAGAATGGTTGGTTTGAAGGAGCACTTCTGGTTGTGATTATATTTGTGATTGTTTCGTTTAAGCTAGCACGTAATTGGTACAAAAGACACATTTGGAATAAGCAAAATGAGAACAGAGCAAGGAAGGACCAGCCGTTTATTTCTGAAACGGACTCCAGTTTTTGTGCCAACTTTGACAAGTTGAACAATTACATACATATTAGTGGGCTGTCGATTGGCATTTTGATCGCTGTGGTGCTGTTCATTCGTTTTAAATTGGGCTATAAAGATGATGAGAACGGATATAGATTGGAAACCAAGGAAGAACCAACTGAAATTGCACGGATAATGAATGCCGTGAAGAAGGTTTTGACAGAATCAAAGGGAACAATGAGAGTTATGATAACTTCTCTTGGTATCACACTGGTGGGGATAACTCAGGGAGTAACATTTCTTATTTCAATTGCAAGGGCATACTGGTATCCAATTTTTGATGTTAAGTTGGAACCAGTCAACACCATCTGTATAGAAAAAGTTAGCTGGCTGAAAGAGCCAAAATTGAAAGTTACTCAGTTTCTTCTTGACAAAAAAGATGTTACCAAGATACCGCCGCATGTCTACAGTGTTCTCTCTGATGGAATTGGTGTGTCCCGTCTGACTTCTCAAACAGCCTACCACAGAGTAGAAGAAGCAATACTCTGTTGGGCAGAGAAGAACACGGGTATGCAGAGAGAAACATTGGATCAGCAGTTCACCAAAGTGAAGGACAACGATGATGAGATGAATCCTTTTGAAGGACCTTGTAGAGTTGTCATAGAGAAAAATGGAGATAATGGGAAAGAGTACTATTCATATTTCAAGGGCCCTACTGATTCAATATTGTCAATGTGTTCAAGTTACTATGACATGACGGGTGAAGTGCATGATTTGGATGACAGAACAAAGAGTGGCATTGCTCAAGCTAACAACAACAACATGAACGTAGTTGCATTTGCCTTCAAACACACTCAGGACGTTGTTGAACTTGATGAAAATGGCCTAACATTCATTGGTATGTTTGTCTTAGAAGATACTTTCAATCTAGACAACATGAGGCAAGGAATCGAGATTCTGAAAGAAGGCGGAGTGAAGATGATATTTACCTCGGAAGAAGATGTTGAAGTGCTTCGTACCATTGGTGATGAAACAGGATTGCTCAACTCACATGAAGCTCTAGTAGTTAGGGGGAAAGATGCTACGAAGGAAAATGTTGATAAAATTTGCATTATGGGAAACTCCTCTCCCGCACACAAGCTTCTTTTAATAGAGCAGTTGAAGAAAAGAGGAGAAGTGGTGGCTGTGGTAGGAGAACAAGCATCTGAAAGTAATGTGGTTCTTGAAGCAGCTCATTTTGGCCTGCCTGTGGTGACTAACTGGCCTGAAACTATAACTTATGTGATTAACAGCATCAAGGGAGGAAGAATTGTTTGTGAGTATATGAGGCAGTTCATCCAAGTTGAGATAATCTTGGCAATCAGTAGCGTATTAATAAACTTCATACTGGTTATATTAGACGGAGATGGTCCGTTAACAGTCATTCAGTTGGTATGGGTTAACCTTCTTGTAAAATTTATTGGAGGGCCAGCTTTGCTAATTACTCAACAGACCACAAGACAACTAAGGGATGAGCATTCGATCATACCAAGAAAACCACCAATTACCAAGGCTATGTGGAGAAACATACTTTTTCAAGCTTCTTATCAGACTGGCATTTTTATATTCCTTCAACACAGAGGAAGTGCAATACTGGGCATCACTCCAAAAGTTAACAGATCTATAGTCTTTAACGGGTTCGCTCTGTGCCAGCTTTTTAACATATTCAGTGCAAGGGATTTAGAGCAGAAGAATTTTTTCAAAGGTCTTTGTCAAAATCACTTGTTTTGGGCATTGTCTGGGCTCTATCTTGTGTTGCAGTTTGGATTCATTGAAGTAGAGGTTGTCTTTAGCAACACGGCTCGACTGAATTGGAAGCAATGGGTTGAATCTATTTTAATTGGATCTGTTACATGGTTGCTTGATGTGATAGTAAAATGGGCATCACAATACATAAAGATAAACATATATTGTGACTGTGGAGTTCTTCACCCAGCCAGAAACTGGTTACAGAATTGGTTTGTCAGAATCAACTGCTGTGATAGTGGACCAAGAAGTACACCAAATCCAACTCTTGCTTCTTTGGATTCTCCAAGATCCACAAGTGGAAGGTACTATACAAATTTATCCACACTGCCTAATTACACTAAGTTCAAACAGAAGTCTTTCCCTTTTCTTTCTAAAATTTTGGATTCAAGTTGTAATTGTTGTTCTTTTGCAGGGCTGGATAACAAATATCACACGTCGTGTGAAACCAACCAAGTATAGAGCTAATACTTTGATGGATTAATCATATGTTGCAGTAGCTTCGATTTTTAGTACATTATCCACTGGTTTCTATAGGGGTTAGATACACCTGGAGCAACAGTAAAGTTGTCTCCATGTGACCTATAAGTTACGGGTTTGAGCCGTTCTGGAATCAGCCCATGATGCTTTGCATCAAGGTAGGCTGCATACCTCACACCCTAAAAGGTCACTAGGTTACCCTTTTTAGTCTGTAGGGGCTAGTTAATTTATGTTAACTCATTTCGTCAAGTTTTTCGGTGTCTCATTTGTATTGGATGGATTAAAAAAACATGTTCTTGCTCTCGTTCTTCTTATTTAAATATATACAAAAAAAAACAAGAATTTTATGAATTTCAAACACATGGAAATTTGCTCAAAATCATGAAGGAAGCTAGTGAGTACACATTGTACTAATTGGCTCGTATAAGAAGATAAATATCATATAATATGCAAAAAAAAAAAAAAAAAAACTTAATTACCTCGATCTATTTTTTGTCAAACTTGGTGTAATGTAATAGACAAAGCTCTTGTTGAGGAGAAATTGACAAACCAGCACTGCCATTGGAAGAGACTTTTCTTCAGCAAAGTCAACTGCCAGTGGTCGTTTCCTACTATATAAAATATATCGTCCTCACAACTATCCCAACATGGATTTTATAAGATTATTTTTCTACAATTTTTGACACATTTGTCTTTTATCCTATGCGTCTTCAATAAGAAGAGTAGGTAAATTAGAAAATGTACCAAAAGTAGTTTGTTACTTCATTCTTTTCAATTTACCTTACAGACTTCTTTTTACTTAGTCTCGAAAATAATGTTAATATTTTTCTATAAATATTTTGAAATAATTTAACTTATGAAAATCACGTTTTATCATTAATGAGATGATTTATAACAACAAAAGTATTTATGAAAAGATTTAGACCTTAAGTTTCCAAAATTATTTGAACAATCTTTTAATTGAAGATGAAGAGAAAGTTATGTAAAATTCAAAGGAACAATTGGAGGTTGGATGTTGTGTTTAATTAAACATGCAGTTAAATTGTGAAAAAGTCGTGCAGAAATTGAAGATTTAAAACTTCTTTGCTTCTATTACACATTCAAAATCACTATTTTAACTTATAATATATAAATATTTCAATTGAAATTAAAATTCTAAATGTAAAATTCATAGCCAAATTTCTCATTGAAAATTATCATTTCAATATTTGCGGCCATAGAAAAGAAGACCATAAATTTCACAAATGTTATGATTACTTATAGAACATTACTTTAAAAGTAATCTCTATATCTATGCATATAATATGCATATGTACACACATCATATACAATCAAATGTATATAGTGTTATTTGATAAATTAGATGACCTCGACCATATTTGATTAATGAGTAAATTTTAGAAATAACAAATATAATAGACATAATAAGGCTCTATAGCTATAGTTTCGATAATTGTGCTCCATACCTATAGTTTTGTTTGCTATGGAGGCCTTGATTTGTATATTTCACGCAGTTTGTATATTTCGCTTGCGAATATACAAATAAAGTAAGTATATACAAATTCTATAATTATATATTTAGGACTTTTTCAAAACTCAATTTGTATATTTCGTTTGTCAATATACAAACAAGGTAATTTATTGTGAATTCTTCATAAATCGTATACAAATAGTTGGGGTAAGCATATACAAATTAGAGATTTATACTATCAGGATCCGAATTATACAAAATTTTGATTTATATAATCAGGCGAATTATACAAATTAAACAAATAGCAAGATTTAAGAAAATTATGGATGTGAATCACAATTTTCTAAAATGGTAGCTATAACATTTAATATCGTTTAAATATTTATTATTATGCATGATTTTTCCCTTGATTAATTAAATGACTAAATGGTATAGATAACTCTCTTTTAGTAATCCGTTCATATTTAAAGAGATTGAATAAAGATGAATTTTCGCATATAGCCACTCAAAAATAGCTTAATTACTCTTCATAACTATAGTTTGATAATTACAATTTGTAGCTACGTGTTATAGGGAGGAGAGAGGCGATTGAGATTGGAAGAGAGAGGAGAGAGGCGAGTGAGAGAGGGCAGAGAGTGGGAGAGAGGTGAATTGTATATGTATATCGGTTAGATAATTGTATATTATACATATGTATTTGTATATATGGCAAGCAAGATTGGGAGAGGGAGGAGAGAGGCGAGCGAGATTGGAAGAGGGAGGACAGAGGCGAGCGAGATTGGGAGAGGGAGGAGAGAAGCGAACGAGAGAGGGCAGAGAGTGGAAGAGAGGTGAATTGTATATGTATATCGGTTAAATAATTGTATATTATACATATGCATTTGTATATATGACAAGCGATATTGGGAGAGGGAGGAGAGAGGCGAGCGAGATTGGGAGAGGGAGGAGAGAGGCAAGTGAGAGAGGACAATAATTTGTATAATTCACATCTCATTTGTATAATTCGCGGCTACGTTTGTATAATTCGCGTGTTTTTGTATAATTGAGTAATATAAAGTCTAGAATTCTACAAATATGATAAAAATAACAAATTGATACTAACATAAACATATGAACTTTAACCAGTTATACAAAATATATTATACAAATTACATTGTATAAATTAATTATACAAAATCTGAAAACTACACGTTGATACAAACTTTAAAAGGTTATACACAAAAAGATTGAATGTATGTGGTGACAAAACTGAAAAATCAAAGGAAATCATCGTCATATGCAAATATAAATCATCGTATACAAATATAAATCAAAAGAACAATTGCTAGTTGCGAATTATACAAATGTGGCGAATTATACAAATGTGGCTAATTATACAACTCGAAATCAGCCCACGTAATTAATAGTTAATGTTAGTTGCGAAAGGTAATTATAGCAAACTATAGCTATGATAAATAATTAAATAATATAAATTTGCTTAACCGCGTAATTTTTTCATTAATAAATGAGACTAGGGAGTAGGGACCATAAAACTAAGGGGGATCACATATGGGCTCAGCCCATATTCAATCACTTGGGTCTCAAGGGTCCAGATTCCATAATATTCCATCAAAATGAGCAGATATTGCTCGCAAATTTCTCTCTTTTTGTTATTGTCATTTAACATAAATTAAGAAGAGTAAATACTTATCTGCATCGAATATTTATATTAAATTAATATAATTTAGAATGATTGAATAATCTGATATAGTTAAAACATGTATTAGTTAATCATGGGATTAATGATAAAAAATGTATCTATTAACACATGTCATACATTTATTCATTTGGTCTAAACTTTAGGATATGAATACATTTTTATCATTTTAAGAACTTTATCAATTACTCTTATGCAGGGGTGTGCACTATTCGGATTAAACCGAATAACCAAACCAAATCAAACCGAACTTTTATTTCGATTGGTTTTTTGGTTTTTCGGATTGGTTTTGGATTAAGAAATTACTTTGTTTGGTTTTTTGGTTTGATTTCGGATTTTAAAAAATAAAAACCGAAAAATCAAAAAATCGATATATATATATATATATAATGCTTAGGTTTAGAATTAAGTTGGAGTTAATCACTTTTGTCCCTTCTTGGTTATTGTCTTTCATGATGATTACATTTATATTTTATGTTTGAACATCTATAATAGGTATACTTATAAGTATTGTGTTTTAAGTTTTACTTATGATTTATATTAGAAAGTATATTTAAGAGATTCAATACTATTACTTTGGTTATGTTATTAATTATTGACATAACCGAATAACCAAATCGAAAAAAGCCGAACCGAATAGAGGAAAACCAAATCAAACCAAATTTATTTTGGATCGGATTGGGTTACACTTTTACAAAACCAAAAATCAAAAAATCCAAACCAAATAGTGTAAAATCAAACCGAAAAACCGAATGCACACCCCTATTCTTATGAGATCCATTTAAAGTAAAGATAAATCTCCGTTATCTTTTCATACAGATTATATTCTAGTAATTAAAAATTGTTACTCTCAACAAATTAAAATTGGACTTGAGTTACATATATATCACTAATTATTATTTCATCTTTACGTTATTCATAATTTAATTTAACTTCTTACTGGGAAGGTTAGATTACGTTTTGTGGTTTCTTTTTAAAAAAAAGAAGAAGCTAGATTTCACATATTTTCAGTAAGAAATTTGGAGAAAAACAACCTTCTTTCATATAAATTAGTACGTCTTAAGACTTGTTTTTTTTTGTTTATGTGTTTTTTTCTAATAGAAAAATACTCTTTAAGATAAAAATATATAACACACAAAACAATAATATGCTCACGAAAAATAGAATTTATGTTTTATGTCCAAATGGATCTACATGATCAAGTTAGAAAACCTTATAAATGAGAACATCTATTATATATGATCTATTATAAACAAATAGTTTGGTTGATTTTATTTCTAGATTTATTTCTAAAAAAGTGATTTAAAATCTTGGATGAAATTAAGCGATACTGCAAGGAAATACGAGAAAGAAAGAAAAAAAAGAGAAGAAAATTCACAACGTCAACTTCAACGTTATCGGTAGATAATTATAGCCCTAAATACTTCAGCCAACTAATTTATAAAATATATATTTCATATTCATACTATAATATATACTATACATATACTATACATATACTATACACCGATCATAGTACATATGTTGTATTTATTTCAATAATGTATTATTGATAAATTAGTCTGCAATAACTATCCTAGTATATGTATATTAGCGAATTGAATTTAACTTTTTTCCACTCAATCTATATATTTTAACATTTTCCTACGATTTCGGCAAAGTTAGAAATCAAAGGCGTGTACCTTTCTTTATTTAGAAATTGGCAGAATATAAGTGGTGGAAAATTGGGGTGGCCTATCCCTTTCGATCTAGGGAGTTGGGATCTTTGTTTCTTAGTCTATAATATATGAGTATTAATATACATGCATATCTATATGATATATGAATTTGTGCTTATAACTTGTGAAAGCCACATTTAATTTCTGACATCTATGTGTTTTGTGGCCCAATAACCTATGTCCCTTGGTTTTCTAGTTTCGTCTACTTTGACTTTGAGAGTTCAGAATAAGGATAAGATTTACAGTAATTTGCACATGAGTATTCCCATGATATGGATGGGTGACCGCACTTTTCCCTAGACAGCCAAATGTTGTGTCCAATGCCCACCTTCATAAACTCCCTTTCTTTCAAGTTAAGTGATAGAGGTTCTTCTAAGTTTAGCTCAAGTATTTTTAGTAAGTGAAGTTTTATCATTTATTTGTTTATAAATTTCATCAGAAATATTGACTTTATATTTGTAAGTTTTAAAAAATTACTTATAAGTTTTTATAATGAACATGTTCCGTTAGAAAATAACCTTATAATATAATTGATGACATTTATGACAATCATTAACAACAATTAGTCAAGAGCTGTACAATAATCACATACTGGAACGTGTCACTGATTAAAGATAAATTATAACACATTAAAAATAAATTCTCTTTTTTCATATGGTTGATTGTAGGTAGATACTAATTGGGATTAATAGATGATGAATGTTTTTATAAAATATAAAGTTTGAGATCATTTTTGAATTTTTAAAAATTTCAAATATTAAAATTTGACCCAAACTAGTTTTTTTCTAGATGACAAGTTGTATAGCCAAACACTACTTCTCAATTTTTTCCCATATATATTATTTATGGCCAAACAACACCTTATAATTAGATATTTTCAAACATATAAACAAGTCATTTAAGAAAGAAAAAAAAACCCGACTAATATAAGAAAATAAATAAATAACTTTGCATAGTATATTGTCCCGATCGACGTACCCATTTTCTTGATAATGGATTAATTGAGCCAACCAAATATGACTCTGTATATGTAATGCAAATCAAAATACAGGAGGTGTGGATTCACTATTGTTTATATGTTACAAAACAACTATTGGATGTATCCTAAGTTCGAAAACTTAAATCTTGGCCGACAATCAATATATATATATATATATAAGATTTACTAGTATTTAATAGTTATTTTATTTATATTTTGCATGATAAATTGTTCATTTCTTCATCCTCTCTCTGTACACGTAATCCAAACTTTTGGTTGGTTAAGCTCCTTCTAACTCTAAAATCTAATCAAAGAAGTACATAGCGAGTAAACTTGGAATTTAGCCAAAGGATTTGGGCCTTTTGCCCAATCAAGGAACTGGATTTTAGTCAATGATAACGTGGGTTACATAAGCAGCCAGCAATGAACATGAAAAGTGAACACTCGATGTTTCTGTTTATTCTCCGTTCGATATTTATATTAAAATTTAATGAATATATGAGTAATGTGCATGATAACGAGAGAAAGAAACAAATCTTCTTTTAAAAGAGTTGATCTAATCCAATAATGAAGTTTTTCTTTGTAATTATTAGCCGCTATTAATTAGAATTTGTAAGATAGATTACTTATATTGTCTCAAAAAAATGAAATTGTTTAATTGGTACAGGATGTTTTATTCCCAAGCAGTTATTTGGTGGGGTGCATCATGTATGAAAGTGGTAGGTATATAAGGGGGTGGGGGTTCAGTTGAATGATAAGTGGGACACAGCCTTGTCTCTGTCATAGTTACTGCTGTAGCTTAACAAAAGTGGTACTGCATCTGTTCTTTGGTCCTTACTATCGCAAGTGGTATTGCGTAGGGTTCATATCCATACTCACCAAAGATTCAGCCTGCCTTCTATATTCCTGCTCTTATCTATTCAAACTCTTTTTTTTTCTTCTTCTAATAATTAATATAATATCAAATTAGTTGAAATCGGAATCGGCCTTGACAAAAAGTGATTTTATAACTTTGATGTTATAATGAATTTAAATTCAACTTGTTATTTCAGGCGAATAATATTAATTTTCTTAATATTACCACATCGAATAAAAAAGACGACTACAAAAGATATTTATACTATAGTCTGTTTCACCACAATCTAATGTGAAAGGCGAAAAAGAAAAAAAAACATTTATTTTGGGACCAGCATTTTATAAATGGGAGTTAATTCATACTAATTTCTCCGGTCCAATTTACGTGTCATCCTTATTAAAAAGATATATAGTTCAAAATAATTATCAATTTTTGAAATTAAGATAAAATTGAATATTTTTTTCTTCATTTTGACCTTAATAATAATCATTCTTAAAAGTAATTAATTAGCGTAGAATACCTACGTGAAAATCATGTACACATACTCTAATTATGATTACTTAGATTAAATCACATCCATTACTATTATAATTGTAATAAATTAAAATATAATAATAATTTCTTAAAAGACGGTGTAAATAAAAAAGGAACAAGTATCTTGAACGAGAGGGACTATAGTTGACAGCAGCGCAATCCTAGTCCATACTTTCTTTACACATTACCTTATTTGGAAAAGAACGTTCATCCAATTATATTATACAGTTTATTGCCTCTTCCATAGGAAGCAGCAAAATTCCCCCACAAATCACAATACACATACGGTGGTTTAAATTCCTTCAACACAAAGAAACTTTTTGAGCTGAATCGCACCTGCATTTGATTAATTAGAAGATGCGGACCATGGCGAGTTCCACCTCATCCAGAGGCATAGCCGCCATTGTGGGAGTTGGGCCTAATCTTGGACGCTCTATCGCTCGCAAGTTCGCCCATGAAGGCTATACAGTTGCTATACTCGCCCGTGACTTGAGTAATTTAACTTCTTTCTCTTCTTCTATTTTGCTGTTCAGGATTTAATTTTTGTGAATTTCGCAGTTCCATGACTTTCCATATAAAGTTAGTGATAGTTTAGCCTGTTACTCTTTTCATAGCTGGAGAGTAGCAATATTCTCATAGTTTCTTCTAGTTCGTTCTCTGCTACTTGCTTTTTGTGCTTTGGTTATTTCATCTATATAATTTTTCAATTTTCTTATTGCTATGGTATTACATGTGTGATACTTGAACAACTGAGAATCTTTTGAAAATAGATCTATGTAAAGGATTCTACTCTTTCCAGATTTAACTGTGGAATTTCACTGGATTTGATGTCGTTATTGAAGGTTGTATTGTCACATTGTAAAAATGTGAGTGCAGTAAGACGGGGTTATATATGGACATGCAACTGGAGATTTATATATACTATTTTTTTACAGATAGATTATCTAGATTTGCTGATGAGATAGCGAGAGAAGAAAAGGCGCAGGTATTTGCTATCCGAATCGATTGCTCCGATTTACGAAGCGTAAGAGAGGCTTTTGAGGGAGTTCTATCACTGGGTTTTGTGGAAGTTTTGGTTTACAATGCATATCAGCCAGTATCTTGGAATCCCACTAATTTTGCCGACATTAAAGTCGAACAATTTGAGAAATCTATCGCCGTCTCCTCCGTCGGCGCCTTCCACTGCGCTCAACAGGTTCCAATTTTTATCTAACATGTTTAGATCAGACATTTTTATATATTCTACGTATTTTCACTTTAAATCATAAGCTTTCTAAAATTCATATAAATTTAAAACCAGAAACGAAGAGTGTAAATAATCTTTATACTAATACTAGGAGTATGTGAATTGAAAGTTTGTTGTATGGGAATTATTTTTTCAGGTACTACCAGGAATGGTGGAAAGAGGAAGAGGGACGATTCTGTTTAGTGGTTGCTCAGCTTCTCTTAGTGGCATTGCCGGCTACTCCGAATTATGTAAATTATTACTACTCTTACTAATTCTTCCTTCTTCTTTTGGAAATTTGAGTTTTCGAATGATAATGATATTAATGAGTAAATAATTTACGCCCCCAACTTTGCTTTTGAAATCAACAGGCTGTGGAAAGTTTGCAATGAGAGGGTTATCCGAATGTCTGGCAAGAGAGTTCCAGCCACTTGGAATACACGTGGCACATGTCATCATCCACGGCATCGTCGAGGCACCTCGGTACTCTTGTCCACTCATTATATATTCCCTTCTTACTAGTTTTGGAAAAACTTTTCTGCTTACCTTTAAATATATACATATTCTTTTTTTTTTATCCAAGAAGATGTAGGAATCTTTATTGTATTTGCCTTTGTAACAATGACAACTCAGTTTCCAAATGATTTTGGATTGTCTTTTTTTGTTGGACTGCTTATTCCATGAGAGTGTAGTGAACCAATCTAATTATCTTGTAGCAATAGAATATACTCATAAATGAATCCATCAAGTGGTGCAAAGAAAAAGTCAGCCTTAATAAAGATTGTGGACCAGAAAAATCTAGTGAAATTCTTTAGCGAGTAGAATGCTGCTCTTACCTGTTAAGGCTCTTGATGCCCCAAAAAGCTATTTTACTTTATATGCCCTAGTGGGGCATGGATATTAAAGGAACAGTTCAGATAGGGCTACTGGAAAATTTGCATACCAGTGCCAGTTGGATTAAACTGGGTAAATTTGGATTTGGACTCATTGGCCATTGCCTGGTTATGTAGGTAAGGGATCATTTAGGGATATTTTCTAACCATCTACAAATGTGTTACTCTATATATGCATTATTTGAGACAAAAACATGATTTCAACTGAATCCGCTTCCGGAATGAACCTTATATCCGAAAAGCATGAATAAACAATAACGTTAGGATATGTGAAGGTGCTACTTGTTGCAGATTAGCCAACTGTCGTGAGTTGTGTATGCAGGGGGGCAATGTTATCCAATTCACAGCAAAGCGTAGGAAGGGATCATGGTTTGATGGACCCGGACACCCTGGCCCAGACCTACTGGTACTTGCACATTCAAGATAGATCTGCTTGGACCCAGGAGATTGATCTTCATCCTTTCAACCAAACATATATCTAGAAACAAGAATATGTACTGCTATAATAAGTTAGACATTTTTAATTCAGTGTGGTATTGTATGATTGATTGGGATTTTATGTACATCTGATTTGGTTTGGAATTGTAACAAGTCAGTTTGAAGGAATATTGTGAATCGGTGAATAAGATCTTCGCATGAGTTTTAAACTTTTAAAATAGTATAAGTTTCTGTTTTGAAAATCTTTATGTCCAGTCCTTCGGGATGGCTCAGTTGGTTTGGAGGTTGGTTATCTACACGGATGACCCGGGATCGATGCTATTACACAGTGGTGGGTTTACCCAGTGCGCACAAAGTGCTCACCACAGAGTACTCACCCAAAGTGTAGAGGCTGTGTCAGAGGTTGTAGCGGCAGCGGGTTATCTGGGGTTCCAAAAAGTAAATAAATTTTATGTCCAGTTAAACTTTGTCATATAAATTAAAACCGAGAATTCTAAATTAGGTAAGGACAGCTCTCTGAATGGTTAGAAGTGGCATTCGTGTTCTAATTGAGAACACAAGTAACTGACTTCTTTATGAAGTACATGTAACCTCCGATACATATGTGGACCAAAGAAAAATATTAGTCGTCATCCATTTTGGGTCCATAAGTGTTAATAGCTGACACAAACCAAATTAATCTTGAAATAACTTGTTCCAAACCAAACGACCCCTAAGTATAAATATCAGTCAACCCGTAAACCAATAATAATAGGAAGAAAATTTCTCTAGTAGATTTTCACCTCTAAGCAAGCAAATAAGAGAAGCTCAACTAAAAGATAAAATAGGAATAGATGAACAGGATTCAACGGTAAACTCTGAAGTTGCCACTTCAAAAGGAAGAACTAAAACTAAAAAAGAGACCAGAGCTTTAATATACCAATTGAAGACAACACTTCTGCAGATTGCTGTACATATATTTGAAATTCGACATTTACTAAAAAGGCAATGTTCCAAATGTCAGTTTAAGACCCCTTGCACTATTTTGTTTATGTAAACCCCTTGCTGCTGCTATGTGCAGAGCACAAGCCAGAGCAAGGGAGAGACAAAAAGCTAAAGGTTCCATCTACGCTCATTGTTTACAAATGGGAATGAGCTAGATGATCTATGAGTACCCACCATGCCAGGGGAATGCGGATAATAACTAGACTGAGATACATACCTAGTGTATGAAGAATTTGGATAACTTCCATGACCATATTGTTGATGTTCTGGAGCAGGCAAAGTATAAGAGGAGAAAGAGCTTAAATGTGATCTGGGTGCTGAACCCCAGTTAGATGAATAAGAATATGGTACTCTTTGGCTGTAAGAATCTGATTCAAAATGGCGGAAATTATTTGCTGGAGGATAATTGAACTGCAATGAGGTCTCCCTAATGGCAGGCACAAAGTTTGGATTCCTCATAGGGGGTCTACTGTTTCTGGACTCTGCCAAATTCAATCTTCCTGGTGGATGAGGCTTCCGCTGGTGGCTTTTCGTTCTTTTACTTCCTGCCATTGCTTTCCCACATTCATCAATAGAATAATTATGTTTCTTTACATTGCTTGTCTGCATCATTTCGCTTGGCCTCCTATGATGATCAAGCTTCTGGCGCTTGTTACCTACATGTACCAAAAACTACATTAGAGTAAACATAAAGGTTTAGTGTGTATTGAGTGAAAAGCTGGTGATGCATCATTTTTAATTTCCGTAAAAGGCACCTTTGTTTTTAGAGGATGCTTTTGTCGGCTTTGTTGATTTTGATTTTCTTGTTGCTCTAATAAATCTTGCTGCATCTCCACGTTTGTGCTTCTCTGCGAGCACCTCTAGTCTTTCCTCTTCATCCTTCCATCTCTGATTATCCAGCAGCAATTACAGTTAAAATGATAGAATATCTGACAAGAACTACATGTACTCCAGAATGGCTGCAGGTTCACCTGTCTGAAAGTCTTCAATTTATAAAGGTTTCGTCCCTTCACAAGCAATGGAAAAAGTGGAGGTAATTGTTTAACCCCTTGGCTCCATAACACCTCAACCTTGTTAATCACAAAAAGTAGATGGAGATGTATTTAGCAAAACATTGCATATGAAATTGCACAAAAAAGTTATTAGAAGAATGATAGTGCTAGACTGCTAGGTGTTCAAGAAAGCTTATATCCACAATCTCTCAGTCTAACCCAGAACAAGTTTATTACACTTATAATCAGATATCTCAGTGCGCTCAAAACTTTCTCTTGAGCCTTACCGTAAAGGTATGCTGCTGTTTGGCAGCGCCATAGCTCTCCTTGACAATCCTACCAGCAATGGTTCTCTTCCCTAATTGTTCTCCACCCCTTGTCATCTTGTCAAACCTTCAAAACACGACATGATTAATCCAAAAGGCAAAGACCACTCTACACTGACAAAATGTGAAACAAACAGGAGAATTGATTAGGTGAATACTTCTTGTACACTTTCTGTTTGAATAATACTACATCTCCTTTACATACGTCACCTGCACATATAATCACCAGGTTAAATACTCAAAGATCAAAAAACAAACGGGGAAGTACAAGAAGCATAGGTGAAACAGAGAGATTCTGAGGTGTCATGATGCCAAATATTAACTACCGGTGCAGTTTATGGTAAAAGATGATCTGGGATATTGTCTTTGACCATTTCCATCTTTAATCCTGTGTACAGATGAAGCAATAAGACTTCCCATTAGCATAGGAGGAAAAGAATAAAAGACTACTGGGAAAAGGAACAATACAGTTCAAAATATGGAGTGACAAGATCATATTTACAATTAATCCAAAACACAACTTTTAGTTGGTTGAATCTTCAGAATGATTCAGAAATCAATTGTAGCACATAGAACGGAACTTTTGCTGTCAGTTGCAAATTTAGAATGATGAAGTGGGAACAAAATCATGGAGCACTTCTAGGTCTCACTAATGATGCAAACCAGGGTTTTCAATTTGCTTAACTATATGCACCAGTAATTTGCAAAGTTTATCCCTTTTTCTTAAATATTCGTATGCAATCTCAAGCTGGCTGCTCATACTCAGCAATCTGAATGTTTGAAGCTCTAGCTATTAATGAGATCCATCCTTGCACCACAAAACAAAACATAACAGGAAACAAAAAAACAACAATATATGAAAAAGAAAGATAATATTGAAATGGTTGATGGAATGGCATGAGAGCAACACTCTATTGGACATACACAAAAATTCTGGTGCTGCATTTAAATACATGAGGTTTAACATCTTACACTCAAACGTACCTCCAGTGCTCTATGATCCTCTGTATACATTCTTCTTTTGTACCTGATAACCTCAACCCATTTGATTGCAAATATGCTTTATAGTCCATCAACGTCAACTTCCCCAACCCTGCCCTTAGCTTCCTCAATTCTCCACCACCTATATAACATACAAAAGGTTATATATTCATATATTAGAGATACCGTTACTAGCCAATTTATTCTGTTTGAAATAATTAGAGTCGAAATATGACAAAACTTGCTAATAGTTGGAAAATCTTTATGCATTTGCCTACTCGTCCACCTTGAAAAGAGATCAAGTTAAGAACCCCTTTGAAAAATATAGAAGTGCATTGTGTACAAATGTCACGATCCACAGTTAACATTATAATTGATAATACCACAAATTGTCCATTGAATAATGAGTAAATTTTCTTCACATATCATTTTTACTAGTTCTATCCTCGCCAATGGCAGGACATAGGAACCATATTGCTTTGCACCCTTCCTTTCTGTGGCCACAAAAGCTCATGTGGAAAACTAGTATCAACTGGACTTCCATATAAAAAAATTCTTCATGCTCACTTAGCTCCAATAACACCTGGAAAACGTCATGAGTTGTTCTTGATGGGAAATAGAATTTAAAAAAACAACACATAACGTTTCCCCCCAACATTTAACCCAATTGAGCAGAAAGCAACTGACAAAAAACATAGGGATTTAGTTGAAGAATAATCAATTTTCCCCCAAAAACATAGGGATTTAGTGCAACTTAGTTTTCTTTAGTTTATCAGTGAAATACCAGAAACCTAAGAGCAGAAAATCTTCATACCTTGGAGAAGCCGAAGCACTCTATCGCTACCCGATTCCTCACCTTCCTCTTGGATATCCTCATCATCATGTTCTTGAGACCCGGAAGACTCCTCTTCCTCCTCATCTTCGGAATCACCGTTGCTCTCGCTGGCCAAATAACCCAAAATTGATCATCATTAAAATTTACAAAGATATGAACATAAATCATTCATATACCCTAGCAAAATTAGTTTAGAATTGAGGCGTAATATTGGAAATTAATACCTTGAGGCGGAGGAGTCAAAATCATCTTTACTAGCTGCATCAAAATCGTCATCCGATTCTAATAATTGTACTGATTCTTCTGAACTTTCTCCTTCTTCTTCTTCGTCACCATTTTCTTGTTCGGAAGAAGAGGAAATCTCAATGACACTGCGTTTTGCTCTACTCCTTTCCATCATCTCAACAAGAGACTACCCATTTTCATTCAAAATGCCCTAATTTTAAGGTCCCCATTATTTAACGCACTTTTTCATAATTCAAAATGCCCGAGATGGGTTGAATCTATTTAATTTTCCGTCACTAATTTCTCATGAAATAATGTAAAATGGTTAGGTATCAAGTCAAATAAACGGTAATCTTTAATAATTTAATGCTCAAAAAATTGAAATTTGATTTATCTTTCAAAATCAAGTTAATTTGCTTTCAATAAAGCATTATTTAGTGATGACGGTGATCAAGTTAATTTAGCGTGTGTTCATCGTCAAATATTTCAATATCCTCCCTACTTAAAATAAGGCTGGAGGAAAGACAATTAGATTAAGGACAACCAACTGAACAATTGTACATGCTTTCAATGACTACTTGATCATCCCTACCTCCTTTAACAAAAGGTGGTATGTGGGTCAGGTGCATGCATGCACGTACAAGGTAACTACTGATTAAGACCAAGGCAGATGGAAAAAAATCAACTAAACTTCACTAACTTAACCCTTAGCGAGGCTTTTAGCTAAAAAGTTGTTGATGCTTGCGATGATTGATCATTTCGAGTCACATATACTCCAATCTAGTTGAGAAGCAAGAAAAGGAAGTGGTGGAACTTCTAAACTATAAAGACATGTAGACAACATTACACAATGCAATTGTAGACATCAGCGCATGTCCATCAAGTTAAAACACCTAGTGTGTGACCAAAAACCAGCTGAGAAGTACTCTCACCTGCCTGCAATCAAACATAACTAACTACAGCTTTACAGTAAGAACTCTATATGCAGGATGTCACTGCTCTGATAACACACGGCGGTCAAACCTCTCATCCTCTCCGGGAAAGTTGTTCCGTGGAATCTCATACTAGTCCCTGAGAAAATAATGAGATCTATGAAGCTCCAGAACGAGGGACATAAGTTGATCTTCGTCATTCTTCACTCCTAGCTCATTTGACTGCCAAACAATGCATTCATAACAAGAATGTGGATACACCAAGAGAATCATTTTCTGATTCAGTGGGGCTTGAATCATTGAACTTTTGTAATTGAACGGCTAGACACTCCATGCAACAACTTTGCAAAACCAAGAAAACTGAGCTTTCCGTCAGTGTGCCTGAGCCAGTCATGTAGAACAGCATGGACAGGAACCGAAGGGCTAAGACCAAGTTCCTGGACCACAATTTGAAATTACATTCAGTTAGATTGCTTCCCCAATCACTTGCACACTCTCCTCTCCAGAAAAGGAAAAAATGAGACCGTTATATAAGAGACTAAGACGTGGCAATCAATATTCAGAACAAAAAATGAACCATGATTACCGAAGCTAATTCTTCTATCATAATGGCCCTATTGCCTTCCTTCTCAAAGATTTCATAGGCACAACGTGCATGTTGTTCCCACCGATCAAAAGCCTCAAGCTGATGAACACTTAATGCAGCAGCACAAAATTCTTCAAAATCCATCCTCCTGTACTGCAGCGCATTAAGCTGCATGACAAGGACAAGGAGTATTTATTAAACCCTTAACAATGACAACACCAGTTAAATATCTGAAGGCAATAGGATCTCAAAATCTACCGATGCAAGAAAATCATGGATGCGAGCTTCCTTCATTGCATCTGTTGCATGTTTCATCAGGGCCTGGTAAAATCATGAAGATCAGCAAAAACATGAAAGATACTACAAGAGACTAATAAATTGTTCTTTTTTCCAAAAGACAAACCGTTTTAACATTGTCGAAGCTTATGGTGCCATTTTTGCTTGGTTGTAGCAGTGCAAACTGCTCCTTCAAATAGAATAGCTCATCTACTGTCAATGTCTTTGACAAAGCCTGCAAAAATTGTAGAAGTGACAAGGCCATGAAGAACAATGCAAAAGATTAGTAAGAATTACAGCAAATACTATGAGGTACAAAATAGAGCTTTTATTACTCGACATGTAGCATTGGACTCGGAAGATAAAATGGGAACAGAAAAACTTTTCACGGTAGCATCATACACACCCGTAGTGCAGCTTTCCTAAGAGCAGAGGACCGCATGTAAGCCTTCATCAGTTTGAATATCAGAATATCCAAAGGCACTTCTATGTTGTGACTATTCTTTATCCATGGATGACCTGAGACAGTAAGTTGTTCAGCAGTTTGCAGAAATTTAATGAACAAAAAGATTGTCTTTTCCAATATAACTCAAGAAACTCACCCAAAGCCTGAGCTGCAGTCATTCTTTTCCGGGGATCTTTATTCAATACACGTTTCACAAAGTCTTTTGCCTCAGAAGATAATGTAGGCCAAGGCTGCTCTTCAAAATTTGGATCAGCTTTGAGGACAGACCTAAATATCCCAGATTCTGTTCGAGCCCAAAAAGGACGGCTTCCACACAATAGGATATATGCTATGACACCTATACTCCAAACATCAGCCTCTGTACTATAAGATCTATGTAGAACCTCGGGCGCGACATAATATGCACTACCAACTATATCATTAAGTCTTTCATCTGCAAAGTAATTGAGAAAGGCACGTAAACAAGTTGGTGAGGTTCTCAAATTTTATGAAAGGTAGTTTTTTTTTCTACTCGCCTTTTTTTTTTGGGTGGGGTGGGGAGTGGTTACAGAGATACAGTAATGGACTAACCTGGCTTCACAAAATCAGACAGTCCAAAGTCTATTGCTTTAAGTTGTGCATTTTCCTCCTTAGACGTGAATAAGAAATTCTGGTCAATCAGAAAGCTAGAATTAGACAACGGAGAGTATGATAGAGAGGAAGGCTTACTGAAACAGATGGCATAGCTTCTCTAACAAGTGATAGATTCAGCCACAGCAAAATGCCACGGCTGAACATTTGAGCTTCTCCGTCACTTGCTAGCTAAATAAAGAAGTTCCTAAGCTCTAATACTAGATGAAACAAACATTAAGTCTGCCTGATGAATAATTTATCTACACAACTTGAAACTGGAAGAAAAATCATTGCATTTGGAATATTAACATAATCCAAGACCCAGTAAAGAAAAAGGCGTTTTTTTGTGCAAAAAAAAATTCCTCTCTTCTACACAGGGTAAAATATCTAGATAAGCTGAAATGTTGTTCGCTCTAAAGCAATCATAGAGTGAGAACTTTAGTCCTCCCACCTCTGGCTTAAGATCCCGGTGTACCACACCTTGAAGGTGGCAAAATGCTACAACTTTCAGTATTTGTATCATTACAGTCTTTGCGTCATCCTCTGAGTACTTTCCACCTCTGCAGGACAAGAACACTACTACTTAGCACCTTCTCTATCAATTAAAACGTAAGGTTCAAATTCAAAAATATTGAAACATAGGAATGATCAAGAACTACCTAGAGAGTATTCTATCCAAAAGCTCACCTCCTTCACACAGCCTGAAATTTAACGAGATTAATCAGCAGTATTTCAAAAGAGCGGTGTGATAAGGAAATTAGCAGATCAAGCTCCTGATAAGAGTTTGCTGAGAAAATAAACAAACTATCCTGCTACTTGAAACTCTGGTTGATAACCAATAAAGTTTTCTGATTTCTCTCAACCTAAGTTTGAGACTGAACCCCATTGCAAATGTAAATGTGATGGGAGTTGAGTGATGAAGCTTACTCCATGACTATGTAGACATTGGTGTGGTCTTCATATGAATCATAAAATTTTACTAAATTGCTATGTCCTGTCAAAGCTCTTAATATCTTCACCTCTCTTCTTACATCCTCAATGGCTATTGCAGTAGTCATCTGGAAAAGGAAAAGAATATGATCATATATTTCAGATTAAACACCAGAAGTGAATTAAAAAACCCACTGACCGCACATTCTGAACAACAATAGGCATGCATCAACTTACATTAGGGAATATTCAAGCAAAATAGAAAGATCAAGCTAGAAACACCAGAAAGCAGCTCACTGAACAGTTATAAATTCCACCGAAATTTGGAGGGGGGATGAGGAGAGAAGCACATGCCAAATACATCGCAAGCTCTCATTGGCACACCTATTAAGGAAGACAGACTTCCAACTACAGACATGATAAAAATGTCCATTCCACAAACTGTCAGCTGCCTTGATTAGACAGACTGAGCAACTGATAACATTATTCAAGAAGATTTTGCTGCTGTAACAACGACAACAACAATATAACCAGTCTGGGGAGTATAGGATGTACGCAAACCTTAAAGAGCCCTTAAACCCTACAAAATGTATGATTTTGGAGAGGAAGGGGAGGGGGTCGTGGGAGGGAGTGTTGTTTCTTAACTTATTGAAGTAAATTGTTTTCTCCTTCTCGTGTTACTTGTACAACTAGAAGACAAAGAAAACACATTTGACTCCATCTCTCCATTTACTTTTTAGAAAAAAGAGCTACTTTAGTCTGGATATTGTTCCATTTCTTTTTTTTTACTTCTAAACCAAATAAGGAACATGACCATCAGATGTAACTAACCAGCCTTCAGGAACAAACAAACCAAGTCATCCGACATCGTATATAGACCCACTTGAACCAACTTTTGTAAAGTTTGTGAATTCTTTGGGTAGGACAAATACCAGTAGTCTCACCTTAATGATCATGTCGAAAGTTTGGAATTTCAAACTCAAATTGTAACTCTTGGACATCAATGGGAAAAATGGGACAATAACATCACCCCTCTTCCTTGACTTCCCTTGGACCCTTAAGTTGTTCTTCCTCTTTTCATCGCATCCAATTATAATGTCGATACTCTATTTACTCACAGTTAATCCCAACTCAGTGCATCTTATGGACAATTGAACAGATAATTTTCGGACTCTAAGAACAGTTCAAGAAAAACTTAAGACTTTAGTGCACTGCAAAGATTGAATAGCTTCCTTTGAAACAGTCACCAGCATATAACAAATATAATCACAAACACCACTAAGTATGCCACTGCAACAGAAGCTGCAAAAAGCTTCCTCATTCCATCACTTCACAGCCTTTAAACTTAATCGCCAAATAAATTAAGCTTTAAACTTAAATCATCTACTATACCACCTAAGGAAACAGTAGATGATGGATCCATTTGGAAAACAAAAACAATAAGTGGTACAAAAAGGACATTTGAAAATAGAAAGATAACAAAGTCAAAGACTACAATCTGTAGAGTAGATCTGACCACTAATACTCAAGTAGCCAAAAAGAGAAAAATCCAACTAACTTTGACCACAGAGATGATAGATCATAACAGTTGAATCAAACTTGAAAGAAAATTGAGAGTATCACAAAATGCCAAACCTTTGATTTGGGGATGACTTTTACAGCAACTTCTTGTCCTTTAACTTCACCTTTCTTGAACTTAGCTTTACAAGTATATCCAAAATGCCCTCTTCCAACTTCCTCTCCCAGCTCATACTTGTTCCCAAAATTCTTCGAAAATCCAAAACTCTTATCAAGCCCCGCGCCGCCTCCACCGCCGCCGCTAACCTCCGTTTCATTTACTTCGGGAATCGCAGACTCATTCGGTTTCACAGAGCCGTGTCGCCGAGCCAACACAGCACGGATGTGTTTCGCCGGAGACGGCGGAGGAAATGGCCGTTTAAAAAACCTTCGAGGAGTAGAATTAGAGCTGGCATTCGCCGGAGATCTCAACGGAGATTTCTTGGAGAACAAATAATGCGCCGGACTAGGACTGTAGAAAGGGAAAAAAGGTGACTTTTTACCTACATCAGCTTCGTCCTTTTTCGTCCTTTCTTGCTGATGGCTTTTAACGTCCTCATTATTGTTCGGAGTAGCTTTCACCGGAAGTGTAGCTCCGTTGCCGGCGACAGTAATGCTGTCGCCGGAATAATTTGAGGGTCTAGAAGTGCAAGCACCCATTGGGGTTTCAGAAACAACGCAATGTACTTGAAGAACAAATTAAGGCAAAAAAAAGCTCAGTTAGCTCTCAAAGTTGAGAAAATTGCACGAAAACGAAATTAGTATAAATTAGCGGAAATTTGTTTAGTTTGAAGTTTGAATTTGTGTTGAAGAGAGATGAAGAAGATGGATCTGCAGAGTGCAGAAGGCGATAAAAAGGAAACGACGAGATGTTCGCTTTTTTGTCTGAAAATATATTTTAAGAAAAAAAATAAATAGAAAACACCAAGGCCATAAATCCTCTAATCAATTTATTAAAAGTAATTAAAATTTGATACTAATAAATTTTATTTATATCTGTGGTGCAGAAGACTTTAATAATATCTTTAGTAATTTGACTATTTTTTTTTTTTAACAAATACGTTTAACTTGTTCTTTTTTGTTAAGTTTACAAATCCATCCAAAATCTAGAAGCTTCATCTTTCCTTTGTGGTCGTATTTCTATATTAGGAAGATGAGATTAGAGGAGGTGAGTATATATTTAAAATTTCTCTTTTATTTTGAGATTATATAACATGTTCGAGGATTAAAGCAAAAAAATTTATGTAAAGAAAAGAGTAAAATATATTTTTACCTCTATTAAAATGGATATAAATTGCGATTGGAAGCTCGAACTCTCATTACTTTACATTTTGTTGTTGGAGAGCATTTCTCAAAGATATTTCAAAGTCATTTTATATGCATGATAAGATGATATATTTCATAATTAATTTTGATTTTAAATATATATTATATTTGATTTGATTGATTTGTATTATTTTATATTTATCTATAATACAGGATAAATTGATCTCAAAGTTATAATCTCATACTATAATTTTAAAATAATTTTATCGACGAAAACGACCCTTTGATATATTATTATTTTGTGTTATCAATGATAATTAATTACATTAGTATCGTGTATTTATATATATAATATATGTTACGTTTTCAATAATACAAATCTAAATTTGTTAGACGTTAGATTGATGTTTATTTGAACAAGGATGTTAATATACTAGATAAAAATACTATTCACTGACAAAATTTGTTTAACTAACTAACCTTGAAACGTAAAACTAGCCGTATGGTTTGTTTAAAAATGACGAAAGCTATTAAGTATTAACAATGACAGATAATTAATTATTAAAGTATTGTTGTGCAGAAAATAATACTCCACTGAAAAAACAGATTGCTTATATTGGAACCGCCCTAGCCATTTTGTTGACCTCCACGTGTCAATATTAAGATGGGTTTCAATCATAGAAACTTGAATATTTTAAAACAAAAATCAAACTTATTTAGTTAGTTAGTAGCGAATGATAATAGTCTTTTCTTAATAATGGATAAATAAGGATTAATTAACCATAACGACATGGCTCGTACGTGTATAATATAACTCAATTTTATCTTTTACTAATGATAAGGAATCCCACATATAAATCTCATTCCACTATAATAATTCGCACACAAATAATACGGAAAAAGTTTATGATAAACATTACTCTTAACATAATAGATCATAAATCATGCCTAAAAAAGTCTGTACAATGAACTCAACTAAAAAATATATGAAGAATTTTAAATATGAGATTTTTAATTTTTGCTCAACCAACTTGGTTGTTTGTTTAGATTATTGAATATATATTAGGGAAAAAACAAGAAAAGTGAGATAAGATTGAGACAAAACTAACCTACGATTCTGTCTTTAAAAGGTTTTAAATTTTGTCAGTTAGTATTTGGGTAAAATCAAAGATGTGGAATAAAGGGACAATTCTTCTGTTTTGGCATTAAGCAGCAAAGGAATCCACACCTTCCATGTTTTCACAACTCTTTCTACTACTTGATGTTTTCAATATACAATAGCCTTTCTTTATGTTTGAAATTTACAAGCTCCTTCAAATTTACTCATACGTGTTTAAATTTGATTTACCAAATACCACGTAGGATACAAATTGTCATGTAGGATATATGTGTCTATTTTTATTTGTGTGCGCTCAAAATTTGAGAGCATGAATATGAAATGAAGTCAAATTAAAGGACATATTTATATATTATGCCGGAACGATTTTATTTTTGACATGATTATCTTGTTGTCGTTATCATTAATATTATAATTATCATCATCTCATTTTTAATTATTTCTTGAGGTGGCAATTAGTTGTGGATTAAATTGATAAGACTTTTTTTCATCACTAATACGTACGTGCTTAGCTAGTTGTTGTACTAATTATAATTTGTTTGTCATGAATGATGAAACTGTTATTGCCGGCCGAGTACGTACTTTGACAATTTTTATTGTAAATAAGAATACAAATATAAAATTGAAAATAAAGTCATATATTTAACAGAATCCTCAGTCCTCACCTATCAATTATCATCTCACTTCTCGGTTTGTTTGGTTTAGAAACAAGTTATTTTGAGATTAATTATTTTAGAATTGTTATCCACTCTCAATACAGATAAAACTAACATTATTATCTCAAGATAAATAGTTTCATGATTTTATTCCAACCAAACATAAGATAAATTTATCCTAAAATTAATTATGATATTTTATTCCTTATTTCTCAGCCCCTTAGTTACATCGAACTGCTTTATCTCATTATTATTTGTGGTTAAGGCCTAGCTTTTCAATATGAATATTTCTTTGGTCTTTTCTTTTCTTATTGAAGAAAACACTTCTTAATTGAGAGAGGACTTTTTATATTGATATATAAGACAAAAAAATTGGAGAGAGGTGAGACAACCTAATTAATTAAACCTTAATATGGATATAGTTAAAACACATATATTGCTGCTAGCTCCATATTTAAAACATCAAGTGCTGTTGAATTATGATATGATAAAGTGGTCCTGCGAGATTTTCTTTGTCCTTTTTTTCATACTTTTTTTTCAGTTTCATCGACTTTATTTTTCTTTTTCTTATTAAGAATCTCTTTTTCCTTAACTTTAATTCTTTTTCTGGATAGCATGCACTACAGTTTTTATTTTATTTGTATTTTTTCCCCATTAGTATGCATGTACATCTTGATAAGGAAAAAGAAACTTTGCGATGGTGATTATATATATGAATTTACTAATAATCAATGTTATTAAGTCAAAAAGTTTAAGGATTAATGGAGAGCGGTATTTGTTATTTGAAAACTGAATATAATTTGGTTCCTTTAATTCATCTGGCCAAATTCATAGATCGTCTGTGAATCTGTTGGGTATCTCTTTAATCATTTGTACAAATTAAAGTGAAATCTTTGCAACTTTTCTTTAATCATTTAGTGGGAGGATGAACCGATAGATCGAATGAAACGCACTTTCCCATAAGGATTTCTTTACCTTATGTGCTATGCACAGGTTCTCTTATGTGAGACTTTGGTAGATTAACTGTATTCTTTACCTTTATGTGATATATTTATTTATGATTTTTTTTATTAGATTAACTTTATTAATTATATTTTGAAAATCTAAATATTGACTAGTAATACTTTAGACAGTTATTTAATGATAAAGGTAGTTTTTTTTTTTTATGACAAAGGAAATCCACAATTGCTACTCTTTGAGTGCGCACAAGTAAAACATCCGCTCCTATGCAATAACTCGCAAACAATACAGAAAAGGTAACCCGCACTAAGCAAGCCCAGTGCGACGAAACCTTGCTGGTCACCGGCTATTTGATGTCATCGCCACGAGTAAAATCATAACATACCTTATATGGTCTAATTAAGACTAGACTATGGTTGGAGTTTGGTCATGGTAATATGTTAATCAGTTGTGGTTGTGGTTGATAATCAAGCACCTATACTGTTAAGTGCAAGGAAAGCTGACAAATTACCTTACTTGCCACAAGGACAATCTCATAATATTTAAAGTGTATTTGTTTAAATTGTCAACTATGAATACGATAAATTCATTTTTAATCAAAAGTTTATAAATTTTGAATGAATTTTTTATAAATAGGCATTTCCCTTGTAATGAGTCGATATATGCCAGGTGAATCTGAGTTATAATCATGCTAGTAAATTTCAAATACTAAAGACATAAAGAAAAAGAAAAATAAAATAGTATAGTACTGTATATATTATAGTTTGTCCTTAAAGGTGAGCGTTGACCAAAGTAGTTCCATAATTGAATTCCAACAAGGAGGACGGCAATGATGTTCACTCCATGTCCCATATCTCAAATGCAAGTAAAAAGAGAAACAACTAGCTAGTGTGTCCCACCATCTCATATCCTTTTTAGGTCTTAACATCATCCAAATGTCAATGTCATTACTTTTCCAAGTGTTTTTAGCCAAAATTATTCCTTTATCTTTAAGGGTAGATTTAATTTTGTCCTCCAATTATGAACATCGTTGGTATGGTAGTTAGATTTAGTCGGAGCTCTAATGTGGGCTCTGGACACCGGGTGGAAACATTTATTATGACAATCTGAGAATTCCCACTTCTGTTAGAAAACTAACAGACCGGTATCTCCAACTGCTTAAAAAAAGTCAGTCAATTTACCCCAGTTTTCAATTTTTACCTACCATTCTTGATATTTGTACTGTCATTTTCCATAAATGTTCTGTTCCCTAGCTTTTAAGTGAATATACACCATTCTGATTTCTGAGAGTTTTGAGTTCATCATAAAACTTTATAATGCTAAATTATAAAGTGACTAAAGAAGGATAGAAGTAACTAAAAGAGTTGGCAGCAAGTACATTTGGTGCGTGAAATTTATATCCACTGAAACAGGGGAAATAGAGCATTGGCGCATAAATAGTAGTGGGGTAGACTTACAATATGACGAAAGACAAAATATAACTTAAATGCAAAGGAAGTATTCCATCCGTTCATTTTTATTAATAATTATTTTTTAAAGAACGTGCAAAGTTTAAAGTGGACAAATAAAAGTGAAAGGAAGGAGTTTTTGTGAATTGTTTATTAATGGAAGTTAATGAAAGAAATTAAGGACATTGAAACAACAAAGTAAAAGGGAGGTTTTACGGACAAACTACATTGGAGGCTGATGATGTATAGCTTAGATTAGAAAATTAGAACACTAGCGCAACAAGAGAGATGTATTATGTTTCCATATCTCAGAAAGCAGCTTAAACAACACCAAATGTTAAAAACATATATAGCTAGATAAAACCTGAATTCTAGCATCAGGTTTCTACAAAGATTTTCCAGATAACGATAATCTTAGTAAAACTCAATAGGGATAACATTTTTGGTTTTAGCATCTCCATCACTCTCAGATTGCAGCAGAACCCACCCTGTCTTGCACACATACAAATCTTTCAAATTAAGAGCACAAGAAGATAGAAAATCAACATTGTAGTAAAGACATAACTACCAACATCCAGTTAAAAATAGATTTCAAATTATTGGCTAACCGAATTGAACTTTCTCGAATTCAAATCAACAATTTAGGTAAACTCACATGAGAAAAATGTTAACCAAAGAAATGAAGAACTGAACTGTAAAACGAACTAATTTTCGTTTTAAATATCCAAATCAAACCAACTGATCAAGCATCCCTGCGAAGAGTTCAAATCAATGATTGACATAGTTAGTTGTCCTCCATGTAAAAGAGAAGAAAAAAAAATACTGGCAAGGTATTCTACGTAGAAGCATAACCGAACCGAACTGTTTCGGTTGGAGAAGAAGAGGAACCGAACCGCAGTTATCATATTTATGGAATTCGGTTTTGATTTGTCCTTAAGACCGAACCGAAATTATCTGCTTCGGTTTGAGAAGATGAAGAAATCCAAACCGAACCGATCATATAACATCTATGTGTCATCCAGGAAAACCGAAAAACTGAAGAAAAGAATCCATGTAAAAATTTCATGCTGAACCGAACTGAAAATTTTGAAATATCCCTGTCAAGTGTTCACATCAATGATTGACACAGACAATTAAAAGAGAAAAGAAATGCTCGGCAACGTATTCCAGGCAGAGAAAGAACCAAACAGGAATTGAATTTATCTATTTGATTTGACAAGAGAAGCACGAACAGAACCCCAGTTATCATATTGAAATTCGGTTTGATTTCATTTTCAACAACAACCTTAGCGAACTTATCTGTTTAGGGTTAGAGAAGAACCGAATCAAACCACTAAATAGTTTGGTTTTGATTTGTACTTAAAATCGAACCGAAATTGTTTGCTTCGATTTAGGAAGATGAAAAACCAAACCGAATTGCACTTTGTCATATTTAAAAATTCGGTTTTGATTTCTCTTTCAAAACGAACCAAATCAACCGCAGTTATCAAACTCGGTTTTGATTTCTACTTAAAACCGAACGAAAATTTGCTCTGGTTTGAGAAGAGGAAAATCCAAACCGAACCGAAGTGCACAAGTTCTGTTTCGGTGCATCATCTAGAAATGAAATGCCGAAAACTTGAATAGAAGAAGCAGGTAAACATTCCAAATTGAACCGACTGATCAATAATATCTCAAGCTAAGAATGCAATCAAAATTCCAGTATGGCATCCATGCAAAAGAACAAAAAAAAAAACAAAGAATCCAACCAAACCGAACTAGAAAAACTTGCTGGATCCGTTACGATTATTTGCTTGATTTTGAGACCAAAACCGAGAGTTGTTCAAATAACAAAATCAATCCAATGACAAAAACACCCCACACCAAAGTCCAAATCAGCACAAGCAGTCTAGCATGATAGATGACTAAAAGAGATTATAGATGCAACCGAATAATTAGAAACATCCATGCAAAAGAGGAAATTGTTAAATACTCCTAGAAACCAAAACCGAAAAATTAGAGAAACAAATTACTGTTAAAAGAGGAAGAACGAATTTATAAATTCAGTTTTAGTTCGCCATTACAAAACCAAAAATCAAAGTAAAAAAAACTAAAATCGAACCTAGAATTTGAATCTTCCATTGCAGGGAATGAAGCTCAAGCTTGATTTGATGCGAAGATTGAACTCCGCTCTGGCCTCTGAGAGTGACGGAGAAACATAGAATGTGTTTGTGCTTAATGGCTCAAGCGATTAGCTTTGGCAGTGCATTTTATACTTTCGCTTATACTCACTGTTGAACATGTAACTAGATTGGTTCAGCTGAATTAGCTCAATGTAACAAGGGAATGGATCGGAAACCTATTTGGGCTAACCAAATTAGGAGATTTATGGGCCGTTGTCCAAAAGTTATTGAAAGATTCGCCTAGTGTATCATGCATACATTTTGGTATACAGATATATGGGCCGTTGTTTAAGGTGTCAATGTTTAAATTTTTAGGCCATTGTATTTTTTAAGTTCCTTTTTTTCAAAGGAAAATTTTCAAAATGTCAATATCTTAGCATTTAAAAAGATCACTTAGCCACACTTTTAATATTTATTAAAAATATCAAATTTTTAGTTTGTTATGTATCTTATTTATGTTTTTATTAATTATTTTTATTGAAAGAATACAATTGTTTAATAACATAAATGAGAAATTTAGGGGAGATAATATTTTAAAAAAGGAACATATCGCTTAAAATTCTCATCAGTTACAAAATAAAAAACAAATGACATAGCAGCTTCTGTTGATAATGAAATTTCTCATTATCAATTTTCAAGTTTCCATGAATAATACTCAAATCTCTGAATTGTTGATTTCGATTAAACTCTATTTTTTTTCTTTTTGGGAAGAAGGTTTGGAACCTAACAAGTCAAAAAAACGTTGACAAGCAGCTTTGGAGAAGTTTCAACTGGAAGTTGGATAATCAATCAGTGAAATACAAATTGGACTAGGTATTAGTTAATTGCTTGATCCTTAATTTGTTTCTAATTGATTATAAATTGGATATGAAAAATCTTCATAATTGTAAAACGTATTTATTTTCCTTGTAAATTGTATATATTATGAACAAGGTGGTAATAATTAGTTTTGGTGGATTCGTTTAATTTTAGATTGGTTGAATACGAAAATAATAAGGGATTCTTTGAAGAATCGCTTTTTCTTTGATTGTTTGTTTTTAGTTCTTTGAACAAAATTGTATACCTATGGGAAAAGCGATGATAGCTTTATTGTTTTTTTATTTTTGTCTTTGGTGGTTTTTTTAGTTATTTGAACAAAATTGTATCCCTATAAAAAGCCATGATAAATGTACTGTATTTTTTTTCTTTGGCTATTTGTTTTTTGGTTTTTTGAACAAAACTGTATTCTTATCGAAAAAGCTATGATAATTATACTGTATTTTGTAAGTGTTTGATCGGAATACAATTTTTATGTTTATTAAGAATACAAATATATTGGTAGACATATAATAGGATTGTAATTGAAGGGATACAATTTTGTTGAAAACAGGATACAAGCACCATTGTAAATACATACACTTTTGACTTGAATACAGATCTGTTAAAATCTCTAATTCTGTATTTATTAATGACTTGGGTAGTTTTTTTCCGTTTGGAATACAAAGCGAATATGTGGAGCATTAATTTTCTAATAATGCATTCTCAAAGATGGAACGAAGAAAATGGCTACATTGATTACACAATAGAGGCAATTATGATGAAGGAATATGCAACATTTAGAAATTTAATGGATGAAGTTGCTAAACAGATTGATGTTGATAATTTTTGTTGTCCTTAGTCTTTTGTAATTAATGTTTTGAACATCTTCAGATGAAAGTTTGTGTTTGTCATTAATTATGTATTCATTTTAATATATTACTTTAAATTGTCCTTGTATGATTATTTGACTTGCATTTCTAAAAGTAACAATGATACAACTATATTGATTTCAAAAGTCTTAAATGATGTGTAGAATATAAAAAAACAAGGTTAATTTATAAGAAATACAAAGTTGTAAAGTGAAATACATTAAATACAAATTTTGTTGCTATACCTTTTGACACACAAATTTTAAAAGAACTGAAAACTTTTTTTGATATATAAATTGAAATGATTTTGCAAAATAAACTGCTACAAAAAGATTAATGTATATTAGCCAAAATAGTTTAGAATCAGGCAAGATTAACCAGACTAAAAATAAACCACTATTGTATTTCAATTGTTTCACTATCCTCGCGAACTATGTGAGGCTTGTTATGCCTCAGAGGTGTCTCACCATCACTAATGGCTCCGACATCATCCTTCTGTTGGTCATAGTTTCAAAGAAGTGCAGCAAATCTTGACCGTAGAAATATTGCATCGAAGTTACCAGTTGGATTTCCTTGTCCATAAGACAACTACTCGGCATAAGCAATCATATAAATACCGTAGTCTCTACGTACAATAAGAGAAGAGAAAATAAAAATTCAAATACATAAATAAATGAGAATACTAAATTCAAAATAATATACCAACTTACAAGCTCCCATGTGGCTGTTGAGGTATGTTTTCCATGAATACCATCTCAAAGAACTCGTTCTCGTCTTGGCTCATAGATATATCTAATCCTCTGTTCTTGTAATAATCATTCAATATCAATTTTAGAGGAATGAGTTGAGCCAACTTTTTCACCTCGATCTTGATTGCTGCATTTTTCTACTGCTCTGTAAGAGTCATAAACGTTTATACATTTATCATTAAGAGACACTATTGCCAATACCCGACCAATAGAGTTTCTCCTTGACATGTACATGAATAAATATGTAATCCACCAAACGCCAAGGGATGGCAAGATACAGTTTTTAATATGTTATTCATCAACGTAGCAATCATCACTATGTAATAATGCATACTTTTCTTAAATCGATAAAATTTTGGTTGTAAATACACAATCCACTATCAAATATAATTTGAAATAACACCACTATTTCTTTAAAACGTGAATACAATTATATAAAGCAAATCTGTATCCTTAATTGAATGGATACAAACAACACTCTTACAATGTCCATAACTAAAAAAGGATACATCAGAACATAATGAATACAAACACATGAAATAAAGTAACTTAGTAAGCACACAAAATAAATACAACAGATATAACATAATGAATACAAAATCATCAAATAATAAAGCATGAATACAATCTGAAATAGCATCACCATTTCTTAAAAAATGAATACAACTATATCAAGTAAATACGTATCCTTAATTGACTGGATACAAACAACACTCTTACAATGTCCACAACTAGAAAATGATACATAGATATGATGAGTCCAAATATGTGAGTATAGTATCAAAATTAACAGAATGTCCACAAATACAAAAAATAATAATAATTAAGGAATACAATATCGATACTAACAAACCCCACAATATCCATAGACAGTGGCAATACTATTCTATATCAATACGCATACTTAATGGATTTTGAATACCAAAAAATTTGTTATAGATACTCGAAACTAATAGAAAATCATGATTTTTGTGATTTTAACAACTTCAACTGAACATGCAAATATTGTAATGTTAATATAATCAATAAACTTAAAAATTCATAAAAATAATTAAATACCTCTTCATCAACTATTTGGTCTTCATCATCTTTTGCGAGTTTCCCACTAGTAGACGAAGATTCTACAGTTCTGTTCTGAACTTGAGAAAGGTGTTGCATACGGATTGGGTCATGTAAACTCTTTGACCGTCTCTCTTTCGCCATTTTAGCAGCCGATCTTACATTATCCGTTATTTCTTGAGTAATACATAGATTAAAGGATGAGAAATCGCTAGAAAATTGTTGATTTAGTTGGATACCTCTTGTAATCCTCTTAGATTCGGCCATTAGAGAGTGATTTTGAGGTTTTCAAACCCTAAACAAAATTGGTCAAACAATTTTTTTGAAAGATTTAAACAAAAATAAAATCAGTAAACAAATCTAAAAATCGGATTAAGATGCATACCTTAATCCAAGAGAAAGTTGTGAATATCTTTAGAGATATATTTTTCGATTTCTAAAGGGGGAAAAAACAAAAAGAACAGAAGAGGGAGAAGCAGCAGTTGAAAGATGAAGAAGAATTGAAAGAGGAAAATCAGTGAGGTAGAATTTTTTTATTTTTTTTTGAAAACATATAAGAGAGAATGAGTTGAAAAACGTGTAATTAAGGTGAGGTAAAATAGGAACTAAATTAGGATACACAATGTTTTCTAAAATATTAACATTTTTACTACTAATATTTATAAACTATAGATGTTTTCAATAATTATGTTAGGATTTTTAACTAGTTTGCTAATTTATCCTTCAATTCAAACTTTATGATTTTCATTTTTAGTGTCCTGAAATTTAATTTTTTCAGTTCAAACTATCTTAATTCTCTGAATCATATAATTGAAATATGACAAATATAAAAGCTCATCATAGACATCCAAAAAAATTGGATTGTGAAATTCGAATTTCAGAATCATCCGGAAGTTTCAATTGCTCTTGATTCAATTGTCTTAAAATTAAGCACTTTCAATTAAGTTAGAATTGAAACATTGTACATGCAGTCACTTTTTTCTTGTTTGTGCAAAGAATAAGAATAAACAAAACTAGAACAGAAAAAAAAGGGATAAAAAATAAAAATAAAAGCGTCGATAGCTTCGTTCGAAATATCATCATATCAATCAGCTATAATGGTCCAAGTTGGTATCAAGTGGCCGATGGCTACGTTTGAACTTTGATCATTTGGATATGTCCAACACTTATCTAATTCATAAAGAGGACTTGACTATATTTATAGGTCTAAATATTAAATGAATTAACAGTCCAACGTTTTCTCAATTTATAATCAGTCAAAGAGTAAGATCTAGTTGGTGTGATCTAATTACGAAAATTATTGGATCTTTTTGTTGAGTCTAAATTAAATAACAAAAATATTATTTTTTTTAATAATTTAAACTTTTAAATGAGATAATCGCATGTAATTAAATTTCACTGTCATTCATTATCAAAACGAGTTTTCACTTCATCATTTTCCATTTTTAAAGTGGTCAATTCCTTCGTTTTCACACGGAGAAACTTTTATTTTTTAGATCTGGTGTAAAAAATCAAGTCTGGAGGCTAGCTAGCAATTTGTTTGGAACTTTCTGGTCCCATTTTTTCCCTTTGACGCGTTGAGTGAGCAAAAAGTTAGACCATTTGGTTGTTACGTTGTACCACTATGACGAAAGTTAATGGAGTCAAACTTATTTAAATATATGCTCATGAATGACCAGGTTCTATATTTTAAGATGAATATAATTAATTTTAAACGAAATTATCATACCTGACCACGTTGTAATTAGTTTATTAAAATACGTTGAAGATTCACAACGTGAAAAAATGTAATTAGTGGGATATATATATATATATGAAAGTCCAACTAGCACAACCACAAAGATATGTAGAAGTGGGATTATATGTAAACTCCCACTAACTTTCCAAAAGAGATTTGTTTACCGACAAAATTTGTCCTTATCACTTCAAATAGTAATCTTACATATGTAAACTTTAGCGGTTTGAGCTTGCTAAATTAGCTTATTTGATTATTAATACTATTTAATACTTTTAACGACTTCTATTTTCTTTTGCCGCAAATATAATTGGCGAAGAATATGAAAGATTTCTCATAATAAATTGAACTATTTGTTGCGCAAGGTTTTTATAACATGCTGAAATAAGAAACCCTTTACAATAATAATAATAATAATAATAATAATAATAATAATCAATTGGGTTATTACTCTTCCAATATAACTTCGTGCAATAAATAGGCAGTAAAATATTTATCCTAATTAGTTGCAGAATTCATGAGCGAGCTCGTGTTTCGTTTACTTACCAGTTATTTACATCAAACTAACTTAATTTACGATAAATAAGAGCTTTAATATAGTAAAAATATAACATCATTAACCACCATATAGTTAAGTGATAAAAGTATATGTACTAACACATATATATCACGCATCTATTCATTTTAGTGTTAACATCTGCGAGTAAGTTTTTATCATAAAAATAATATGAAAATCGTAAATTAAAAAGTAAATATAAGAAGATTAAAATAACATGTGAAAGTAATTAAAATTCCTCAAAAAAGTAGTCATTCAAAGTAAGGACAAGAGAAAAAGACTTTGATAAAGTCACCTAGCACTATTACGCAGCCAAGATTGGCAATGGGCTACTATTAGTAATATAAATACTTGCCTCCTACAAAGGAGACGAATCACTAAGTTTTAACTTTCTTTTAACATAACAACACACTTTTCTCCCCCTCTTTCAAATATCAAAACATAATTTTTTTATTTTTGTTAGGTAATAACTCAACATGGGGAGGATGGTTCTTATAGCTGCAGCAATGACTCTTTTTGTGACCCTTCAAGTTTTACAACCTCCATTAATGGTTTCTGCCACCACCAAAGGAAAGACGGTAACTGTTTTGAGTATCGATGGAGGTGGTATTAGAGGCATTATTCCTGGCACCCTTCTTGCCTTCCTTGAATCCAAACTTCAGGTATACTTATGCTACATATATACGTCATACCTTTTATTTCATATGACAATATTTGACTATACGCTGATTTAGTAGAAAAAAGAAAGATGTTCTTTTTATTTTAAACATGTGTACTGACACTATATATAAGAAGACAAATTAACTGTCTGATCAAAAAGGAAAATGTGTCGTATAAACTGAAACAAAAGAAATACTAGTAGATTACGACTTTCTTCTCATATCCTTATGATGAACTTATTTGTGTAGGAACTTGATGGACCAAATGCAAGACTTGCAGATTACTTCGATGTAGTAGCAGGAACAAGCACAGGTGGATTAGTAACAACTATGCTTACTGCTCCTAACAAGGATAATCGTCCTTTATATCAAGCAAAAGACATTTCTAATTTCTACATGGAACATGGCCCTCAAATTTTTCCTCAAAGCAGGTTAAAACAGTGAATTAATTACTCAAAGAGTTTTGTTTTTTCTTTGTAATTTTATGTTTAATACTGAAGGCAAGTGTTTAATTATCTATGATTCAGGCGTAACAGCTTTGTGAGAAGGGTCACAAATTTGTTTGGAGGACCAAAGTATGATGGCAAATACTTGAGAACAATTATTAATTCAATATTAGGCAATCTTACAATGAAGCAAACGTTGACTAATACAGTCATACCAACTTTTGATATCAAACGTCTTCAACCAATTATCTTCAGTACTGCTGATGTAAACTTCTATCCTAACAACATTCTTTATCTTCATATATATTCTTCCTATATTATATAGTTATTCAAATTAATTTGTCTACAGGCAAAAGCAAATATCTCAAAGAATGCTCAATTATCAGACGTTTGCCTTAGTACCTCGGCCGCACCCACATATTTCCCAGTGCACAGTTTTGAGACTAAGGATGCTCAAGGGAAAACACGTACGTTTGATCTTGTCGATGGAGGTGTAGCTGCAAATAATCCAGTGAGTAGCCACAAAAGTTAAATTTTTATATCTTATTCTTTTTTAAATATCAATATTGACACAAAGATTTTGACTCTTTCTTAGACTTTGATGGCAATAACATACGTTTCAAAACAAATCATGACGGGTAACTTCCAATACGAGGGTATGAAGAATATGGACTGCAAGAAAATGTTGATTCTGTCGTTGGGCACGGGTATAGGCAAGCAGGAAGAGAAGTACAATGCTACAGTGGCTTCCAGATGGGGGATGTTAGGCTGGGTGTACAACAATGGTGCCACACCTTTGATAGATATTTATGGTGATGCTAGTGCTGATATGGTAGATATACATGTTTCCACCATGTTTCAGACCCTTGGCAGTGAGAAGAACTACATCAGGATTCAGGTAAGAATTTTCTTAGTATTTTCAAAATACAGTACATGATGAAAATAAGTCAGCTAACCTTTTCTGGTTTGATTGGTACAGGACGACAATATAACCGGGGAGGCTGCATCTATGGATATTGCAACGACAGAAAACATGGAGACACTTGTACAAATTGGTAATGATCTATTGAAGAAGCCAATTTCAAGGGTCAACTTAGAAACAGGCCGATACGAACCAGTTGTTGGGGAAGGCACCAATGAAGCTGCTATAGTCCGCTTTGCTCAGTTGCTTTCAGAGGAAAGGAAGCTCCGAATAAACTAAGGAAATACTTATAGAAACTTTCACACAATTTGTTGGACGATTAGAAGATTAATTTGTATTCTTTTACCTTCAATAGTTAAGCGCCTAAATAATAGACCATGTTGTAATATGAGAATAAATATCCCAAGAGGAAAATAAAATTTAATGTAATTGTTCTGTTCTTTTCTCTTAAGTACCTATCAACTGTTGTTTCATTAAGGTGTCATGTACTCAAATCTGTTCTGGCTCGCACATCACAGGAGCCTAGTGCACGAATGGATTCATGCAAAACAGCACAATTGAATTGCAGCTCCTAGTAAGTCCACGGGAAGATAAAAACAAATCCAGGAAACTGACTTTGTACTAGAAATATTGCACATCAAGAGGTTAAAAATATTGAAGTAAGCTGTGTGACAAAGGACTTTTGCGGAAGCCACAGATAACCAAGTTTGGGGCATCCATATCATTATATTATAAAATGGAAAGATACTTTATCCTGCATTAAGTTCCCTTTCACTTTCTGTACAAAACACGTTGAGGTATATTCAGTGCTATATATTTTGTATTCAACAGAAGAATGCCCACTAAGCAGAATTAAAAGTCAAGTCAGAAATCAGCTCAAACTTTGATAACCACAGTTAGTTTTTGTACTTCATGAGAAGTTGAGAACAAACCCTTCGTTTTTGTACTCCATGAGAAACAAATCCTGCAAGAACTCAAAAGTTAGAAAGTAAAAAAAAAGATCAATGAGATGGAAGGATATACAAGAAATTGATGTACCAAACTACCAAAGTTTCTATTACTCCTATAAGATAAGAAATTACAGATTGATCTGACGGGCTAAAATAGAGAGAAAGAAGATGACGTGGGAGCATCAACAGTAGTAATGGTAAAACAAATTCGTTAATTGCTAACACATAGCACATCAGAGAGAAATACCTGATTCTAGCTGGTTGAGGCCCAAAAGTTAACCTGAACCACTATACTTCTATTGTGAACTGTGCCAAAAGATTCAACTAACAAGTATTAGTAGCAGCCAGCATTTGATATCTCAGAGCATCATAAATTTTGGATAATGAAAAAAAAATGATTGCAGGTTGACATTTGAAGAAGAGTTCAGCATACCACTGGAAATTTTACTGAAACATTTTAGCATAACCCTTCTTCTCCTGCTCTAGTTTATAAGCAATCTGTCATAATTGTTAACGAATTAGAGAACGTGTAGTTTTGTGAAACTGGAGAAACTGTATTTTTTGAGAAAGAAAATTAGAAAACACATGTATTATGTTCATATACTTGAAATTGCAAAAGGAAGTGAAGATGTTGCGTCAAATATTTTGATCTGATAATGACTAACCTTCTTCATTGCAGCAGCCAGCTCCTTCTTTATCCCTCCTGAAAGTAAAATGTAAGAAAAAATTCCCAGGGCTGATACTCAAGACTAGAGGTGAATAATATTATTTCCTTTATTCGTACAAAATATAACCAGTCAAACAGAGTTTAATGTGAACTTTTTATGAGGGTAGGGAGTTTGGGTTGGTGCGAAGTGTACCACACTTGGGGTACAAGATCGGAAATTCCAGTGGAAACTCTATGAGTATCTCTGAGTCTTTTATATAATCAGTTTAGGCAAAACATAATGAACACACTTTTTCAACTGCTACTTCTCCTTTTATGGATTAAAGGTTCCATTGCCGGATGAAAAGGACTTCTATATGCAAGTTTGGATATCCAAGTTACTAAGCCTGAGATTCACAGCTAAAGACAGCAACCTTGTTTGGCTCCAAGAGAACCATCTAATACAACTTAGAGTATACAGGTAGCCAGGAAACAATGCAGAAAAAGGTAAAAAAGGAACGGCAGCACATGCATTAATCAATGAAGAAAAATATACACTTTATACACTTCAATGTTTGCCAGAGATTCTTCCCTTAAAATGTCAAAGATGAAATTGTACGTCACTAACCATTGTTTGGCTCTAACTGCAGGGCCTTCTTAAAACTTTCAGCCGCTGCATCTATAGCATTCATTGCCATATATGCCTGAAATAGAGAAAATAATGGTTCAAAGTTTTGGATGTGTATAGTACCCCGTATAGTAAAGTATGAAGACAATAAGGTATTAATGAATCAGTAATGCTACACCATCAAGTAAATATTTTAGGACCGTGGTGTCCGGCCCGCTAGCGCACACCTTGACTAATACAATAGGATACCAACTGCCTCCCACCAGGGCAAGTACCGGGTAACTCTATCTACCAAGGCTTGGACAGAAGGGAAAAAAATCATCTAGTCATTTTGCCTCCTTTGGGATTCGAAGAGATATATTGCTATGACCAAACGCTTCTCCTGAATATAATAGTACAAAGGGCTGTTTAATGAGAATAAAGATGAGGATTAGTAGAAGGTCTTCAGGTCTCAGATTCATATGCCAACATTTGTGTAAAATTAAAGTTTGACAGTAAGTGTAAGTTCTGTTCAATGGATCAGAGGATGCATAACATGCAGTTGACAGGAGCTGTACTTGTTTTTATCTAACTGTATTAAATTTCCATAGCAAACTGATGTTCCAACACTAAAGGAACTAATAAAATGTGAGACAAGCTTGAGAAAGGAACTTATGGCGCAAAGTTTGTATCCTAGTGAAGCCTAATCACCTTAATCATGAAAGAAAATAATCATTCCCGACTAGAAAGAAAAACAAGGTCGGTGGACAATCTCAATGCAAAAGAAATAGAAGTTTGTTTAGCTCTATGGAAGATGAAGATCGGAAAGTACATTGTAAGTTATTCTTTACACTCGGACTTCTAAGTCCAAGAACACTGAGGAGAATGATGTTACAGGTGCTTTTTATCATAATATTGCGGTTGTGCAGTAGATCATTCTATACGCTATTCACTGTTCGCTGCCCTTCTACAAAGGCTTTCTTTTGTTCAGGAAATCTAACCACTTGAACTATATTATAGCTCAACACACCAACCTGGCCTTGGCGGTAAAAAGCTTTGACATTGTCTTCTCCATCATAAATTGCATCATTAGCATCTATCAATGCTCCAGTTAGATCTCCTAACTTCAGTTTACAGGCCTGAACAAGAATGTTAAGATTATTTTGCGGAGCAAAAGAAAAAGGAAATGCAACATAGTCCAGAATCAAGAACAAAGTCTAAATATGTATATGTGATCAGTCTGAATATCCACGGTAATTAGAAAATCAATGAGTTAAAAATTCCATAGTACTTAAAATGAACAATGAAGAAGTTCAAGGCATCACATAAAGAAAAAAAAAAGTTGAAGGCATTTCAAAAATACTTAACTTATGGAAATATTTTAGTGTTCTTCAATGCTAAGTTGGTCGGACTCGGGTGCGGATCCGCATGTCGGATCCTTCATGATCTTATTTTTAAGATTCGGGGATATGGATCTAGATACGGATACGGGTGCTGGGACACGGCAAAAAAAAAAAAAAACTAGAAATCTAAAAATATACATAAATATGAGACATTGTGGAAAACTTATAATGTACCGTCGAAGGGACCTGGTTAAACTTTGATTCAATAATGCTCTATTTTAAGTCGAAATTATTTTTCATTTAAATAATACTCTAATTTTGATTTTATTTTTGATAAGAAGACTCCAAGGGACCTGATCTCACTCATGTTATGGACCATTATCCATGTCCAAATATTCAACCAAATTTAGCCCAACGTTCAAAACAAAATCTGGCCCAAAACCATGACCGACCCAGCCCACACCCTATTTCTCCAAATCCCACATTCCCCTCTTCTCCATTCACGTATAGAACGAAGCAGCCAAAGAAATAAAATGATGAACCCTAGTTCAGTTCCAAAACGGCGCCGCATCCCTTCTCTCTCACAAATTCATACACCAATGTGTGCTTAGCACGAGAGCTTTGATACCATGCGAAGATTCTAGAAACTCCTCGACGGTATATTACTCTAATTTATCAAGAAAAAACCTTCGAAGGACACAAAGGACTAGTATAAATCACTATATGGCAGAAAAATTGAAGGTATTTGTTTCCGATCTATTCAAATCTTTACTTTGAGATATCAAAATTTCAATTTCTTCTCCAAATTGTTGGTCAACACACCCGATCTCGTTTGATCGGATCCGACACAGATCCCACACCCTTACGTGCGGCACCGATTTTGCCGAGTTCGAGTAACTTAGCTTCAATGTATTTAGACATTGATGGCGAAAATGTATAGACTAAAACAAGGTTATTTATTATTTATTTATATGGAAGAAACATTAACAAAGCTGATTTCTTCGGGAAAGTTACATCCTCAGGATATGTTCTCACCATAAAGCTCAGGAAAGGAACTAGTTCTTATATTATGTAACTGAAAGTCCTACTAAGGCCTACAATATTCTATCAGAAAGAAAATCATTACGTAAAACCAAATGGTTGCAAGAGAATTTAGGAGAACTTACAGAACTATTTGCAAGTATCTGGGACTTTGTCTTCCTCAAATACTCGCTTTTTACTGTATAATGAGGCAAATAATTCCTTCAGACAGATGTCCTAGTTATGAGAAAGCAAATCAGATAGTCATTTATAGCTGCAATCAGAAAATTCACCTTCATCAATGTCTTCCTTTTCCCAGCATAAGTCGGTATAACGAACAGCCTTCCTGTACTTTCTTATAGCCATCTTATAGTCTTCCTTCTGCCCATGACAAATACGAAGATGATATACAATCACATGTTGAAATAGATAAAATGTGCAACTAAGTCTAAGCCCATGGATAAAAAACAACAGAAAAGTGGAGAAGAAATGGTATTACATTGTTTGCTCTCACTCTCTCTCATTTTATTTATTTAGTTATTTTTTGCAGTAGATCTTATTTTATGTAAAGAACAAGCTATCACAATCCAAGCTTACTTTTGGAAACATATATGTGTGAACTTATACAACAACACAAGGTATACTTGAAACAAACAGGAAATATCCATTAATCTAGTACCTTGAAATGTTCATTGCCAAAGGCTTTGATACAGTCAACAACATTTATCCACCAAGCAACCTCATCTGGTTTCACGTCAAGGTCTATTGGCCAATCAGGGTAAGTATCACCATCTTTAAAGAAGTTAGTTGTGCCATCATCTGCACCCTCTGGAATTTCTCCACAGTCCTCTATTATCACAGGAAGATCAGGAAAACCATTTTCACTTGTTTTAATATGTTCAATTACACGAATCATCCCCAAACCCCTGATTACTCGTCCAAATACAACATTCTTTCCATCTAGAACATGTGTTTGAGAAGCGGTGATGAAAAATTGAGACCCGTTTGTATTTGGACCAGAATTAGCCATAGAAAGCATCCCTTTTCTTTCATGTTTGAGTTTAAAATTTTCATCATCAAATGTCAAGCCATAAATTGATTCCCCACCACTGCCGTTTCCAGCAGAAATGTCCCCGCCTTGTAACATAAAGCCTCTGATGACATGATGAAAACAAGAACCCTGCATAAGAAGCAAACAATATTATAAATGAATGGAACAAAAAGCTAAAGGGAAAGGTAAAAATTGACAGTCACATACAGAGAATCAATTTATTTGGGTCACTAAAAAAAATAGATTTAGATAGGATAGAGCATGAAGTAACAGAGACAGTTGCTTTAGAGGTTCAGATAATTCCAGAACATACACCCAAATTTCATGCTGTGTTGGAACTGTTAGTATTATTCTAAGCAATCACTCCTCATTCTCCCTTATTATATCATCATTGGCATTAGAGTGTTTGACAATTCCAGAATACCATGTCGTATAACCAAACTGAACTGAAGGAAGATGATCCATTCCCCGCCCAAGGAGAGAACCGTTTCCATATGTGCAACCAGACTTACTTTCATGAAATTGTGAGAAGAGCCCCATTCTCCTTTATTCTTTTCTAAGCTTAAAAGTAAATTCACATATACTACTTCCCTGTTCAACTGTAAAATAAGGCGAAGAAACAAAAGAACAGCAAAAACATTCCACCCCTACTGGCACAAGAAGATCAGAGTTTATGACATGATTCGTAAACATCAAAGAGAGTGAATCATACTGCTATTTTCAAGTAAAATAGTATTGAAGTCTAACCAACATCAACTCGTACAATATGATCACATGCATTCAATATACCCAAAAACTGAAAAGGTGGGAACTAATATACACCCAAAAACTACTACAAGTCTACAAATAAGCCTCAATTCCTAACTAGTTTGGATTTGACTGCATGAATCATCTATCTGACCATATACATTCCTCAACTAGGTCTATTTCATTCAAAAACTCAACTATTCATGTGTTGAAGAGAAAAAACACAAATGCACAAACATATTACAGGAGGCAGAAACTATTTACGCGTAGACAAATAGAGAAAACGGAATAAAAACCTTGAAATGGAGGGGAACACCGGTGTTAGGGCCAATGCCTTTCTCACCAGTACAAAGAGCCCTGAAATTTTCAACGGTTTTAGGAACAATGTCTTTGTAAAGCTCAATCACCATTCTTCCTTCAAGCTCTCCACCAAGGCTTATGTCCAAATAGCATCTCGGATTCGCCATTTTCTCTTAGACTCGAAATACGTTTCAATGGAAAAAACGGAAACCCTTTGAGTTTTTGAAGGAGCAGTTTATGCTACAGTACGCGGTGGACAGCATGCGATTTTCCTGTTTCTGTCAATACCTGTGGACTGGTAGAGTGTAGAGGATCATTTTGGACAGTTATGGGCTGAAACAAGCCCATGGGCCTACTACGACCTACTAAGCCCAGTTTCCTTCCGTGATGACAGCTGTCCCTTTGTCAGTATAATAGCGCCAAATGTAGTCTGCTTTTTGTTCTATTCTGTCGCTCAATAAAATTTCGCATCCTATGCGAAAATAATACTTGTTGAGAAGAATTGTTTTTGCAAATTTTTATTTGTTTGTGCTAATGTTAAAAATTGAATTTGAAAATTATAGAAAAGATTCGGAAAATAAATATCTTAAAAATAAGAGAAATAACTTTTCTATATAAATAAGAATTTTTTTTCATAAATAATATTTAAACTTTATTATCTTCTGGATTGTCAACCCGTCTTTTTATTTATTTATCAAATATTTTTTATAAAAAAAACAGTAAGAAACTTGCTTGTTTTTTCAAATATTTTTAATCAAGGTTTTTTTTTATAGTACAAAACATACCCTTAATTCACGGAAAATAGAAAGAAAGAAAGAAAAAACTGCACTCAGCTCAGCCACAGCGACAACAATAGAAACAACATTTAATAAGGGATGTTATCTGACACTAATTTAAAAGAATATTGCATTTTTTATTTGTAAAATATTTTACTCCCTCTAAGAAGGATTTCCCTTTTTCTTCCTTTCAGAACCGACAACATTTTAAATTAATACGAAATAAATATTAATTTGGGACATAAATAGAGGTCTATTAACATCGCAATTTTATTTTTTTTAAGCTCAACTTGGATAGAATGAACTTAAAATTGAACTGCAATAACTGATCAAAATCTTTTGCGTAAAAGTCGTTGGGCTAAAAAGGGGACAAAGGAGATGAAATCAAGTAAGGTGCCATTATTTTTAATGATTCTTTTTTCGATCTTCTTTGTCTTTGAAGGATGAGAATTAAGTGAGTATAGTATTCATTATTAGTCCGATACTTTATAGGAATAATGAGCATGCAAAATAAATCTGTTTATCATAAGAAATTAGTTGTTATTAATCCTGTTTCACCAAAATTCTTATTGGAGCAAATAAAAGTTCTCTCTTGGTACAGGATAGCTCTGTTTATGTATTCTTTAACACCGAAAAGTGTCTGCTGCCCTTCTTGTATCTGGTTAGTTAATTTTCATGTCGTGTTATTTTTTGTTGTCTCTACAAAAGTTGCACATTTGCCCATATCTGCATTCCAGGTTTCCAACTCGACCAGTTTTAATTTCAAGCTATTTTAGTTGTCCTGTTTGTATTGTTTAGGTTCAGCCTTTGAGTGTCCAGTAAAGTTGTTGTCATGTGGCCAGGAGGTAAGGTTGGCCCCTTGTGGTGGGACCCTTCCTCGAGCAGGAGCTTTAGTACCGGGCTGCCCTTTTGTTTGTTTTGTTTAGGTAATAGATTGGACAAACTTTGTGGAAGCCATATATAACTAACATTTTTACTATTAGACAACAAGAAACTTTGCTTAATGGATCTACGCCAAATAACTTAGTTCCAAATTAAAATAAAAATGTGACAGTGAATTACTTTCTACTAGATCCAAGATGATTTGTTATACTACATCAAACATGCATTGATAATATGTTATTAGCTAGCAGAGCTAATTATCTCACAATATATTGGAACTTTCTAATTCACCACCCTACAGTTCTTTCTGATCTCTCCATTTTGTCCTGTTAGCACACCTATATTAATCAGCTTTACCATTGATGCTGCGAACTCCTTGGAGAAAAGATTCGGATACTTGCTGTAGTTTGACACCAGTGCAGCAGTCGTATTGTCATTCATGAGAGCTTGATCTGACTCGAGAAGCCCTGAATTGTTCATTAGGTTCTTGAAATATACATTGTCAAACCTGTTAATTGTGACTGCATCCAGAGGAGCCAAGTTGGAATCTGAATCTTTCTGGTTGGGGCATACGCTTCGCAGACTGCCTAGTAATGATGAATCCAGTGTTGGATCAGGATTGCCTGATCCATCAAAATCAAATAGCCTTCGCTTGAACGTGGAACATTGAGCAAATCCAAGGGTGTGGGCACCTGCATCAATGTATGACAAATACTTTCGACTTTACTGTTATAATTGATAAAGTTAACTGATGATACATTAAATTAGCGCGAGAGGAAATCCACAAGGTTCTTTTAATAGGAATTAGTGATAAAAAGAAAAGTTGCATCTTGGTGTAGGATCAGGTACCTGAAAGCACCACAACATCTTTTACATCAAGACCCTTAGAAACAAATTTCGCAGTAATGTTTACTAAGGGCTCGAAAGGTGATGGAATCTGATCATTAGCTGCACTCTGACTTGCAGTAAGACTATCTCGACGGCCCAAGCATACTGACCAAAAGGGTCCTCTAGTCTGAAAACATTCGACAAAACAAGTTAGATCGATTACATGGTAGCTGTATCAAACAATTTGATGAGAGGCAAAGTATACTATATAGATCAGGAATCTGAAAGCCCTTTGACAAGAAAAAAATTCTTACCAGATAAATAGCTTCTCTAGCTGCTAGAGTCAATATATCAGTACATGAAACTGTAGATGGGCAAGATTTCTCCACATTAGCTTTTATTGCATCAATGACTTCATATCCTCTGGCTGAATTTCGATTAGGAAATGCATTCTTCTCTCCTGTGAATGTACTCGTATCATCAAGCAGAATTGACCCATCGCATCCCTACACAACATAAATCAGTAAAAAATTAGATTAACTGGCATTAGTTCTATGTTCTTAATATTTTGTTACACTAAGAACGGGCATAAAAAGATTTCATGTGTATACATTGACAAAACAGTCATGGAAGTGCAAGCGCAAAAGAGAAGCAGGCATTCTGGTGTCATTAGAAATAGCAGACCAGACACCATTTCTAACGATTTTTGTGAGGTTGGGACAAGTGGTATCGTAGTATTTGTAATCAAGCTGGCCATACACAAAGGAACTGAGAAACAAGAAGCAAAGCAAAGGGTAAGTTAAAAACATATGGCTTTTCATGTTCATGATTGCAGATGCAGTAAAAATTGCTCTTTTTCGTTATAACATCAGGAGTAAGTAGTAGGTGTTATTTATAAACAAACACAAACTCATGCTCAGTACAGAGTAGAGAGTGGCAGGGCCACTAAGAATTGAGATGTCTCTTTCAGTTAAGTTTGGTACTAATCCATATGATTCTTTACAAAATATCAGCTGCTCTTTACAAAGATAAAGTAGTATATGTGAGTGCAGGATGAGGCATCTCTTTGAAACTGAGCAAACTGATAGAAATAAAATACTTCACAAGTTGACTACTACTTCTGCGAGCCACGAGGGAAATGCAAGTCATAGATTTGTACTCCATTTGTTTGGTAGTACAGATTCCTACTTGCTCTAGTTGTTTAGAATTTTGGCATACCCTTTAAGAAAACTATTTAATACCATCAAATCATATGATGTACTTGATGAAAGACGCACCTCTGGTGTACTAGTTATTGTGCCCACGGTAATAAACATTGGGTAGCCAAATAATTGCTGAAAGCATCCACCCCAAGAGAAGGTCATGTTAAGCTGAGCTGTCTATTATTACGATAGGTGTCAAGTGGAAGTGCAATACTGTACGCGGCTGAGGTATTCTAATAAATCGGTAGACTTGAACCTTGTTCCTTCATAAACTGATCAATTCAACTCGATCGCCCTCTATTTCATTTTTTTGACAACATAAAAAATAAAAAGCTGTGGCCTCTCTATCTATCCAAAGGACAAAAAGGGCATAGGTCTTTGGTGCCCCTCAAGTCAAGAATTGAGACCTCACAATCACTAGCCAATATACTTTTTTTTCTAATCATGTCTTTCTTCGTTCATGGTTTTATTATCTTTATCTCTTCCTTAATGAATAACGAATGAATATACTGCATTTTTGTACCAATTCAATTTTTTCAAAGTGATGGATAAAAAGCTAATTAAACCATGCTAAGGAATTTTGATTAAGTTCATTCTAGTATTGACTTGGTATAAACACTCGGTACAGGTAAGTTTTTACCAACTTGAAGTACCAGAATGCAATCTTGTAATAAGTGCTCTATCTGAGTGGACTTCTTCAATACATGTTTGGCTTGGAAAGGAAAAAAAGTAAAGATGGTGGAAGAACCTAAAAAGGAAAAACTGTTAAAGGAGCAATAGATTATAAAACACCTGCATGTGCACATTACGGAACTCATATATTATACTATATAGCAGCAGTAAGCAGCCTTGCACTAAACTAGCTAGTGGAAACTATATATGAGGAATGACGAGTGCCAGCAATAAGGAGGTGTTAGTGCCCAAATTGAACAATCTATACTACTTGCTGACAGTCGAATTTTATAAAAATGGTATTTTCCTAGCTAGACTTCTGTCCAGATTCAATTGGTATCATCTTTTTTAACTCAACTTGGATAATTCATGCTTAAGTTGGACTTGCATGACATGGCAATCACTATGAGAAATTAACAAGTATATTGTGTAAATTATTCAGAGTCAGGGAACCACTCTGGTTTTACAAAACTTCTTAAATTGTCTTATAAAACAAATGATCTGAGTATTGAAACCAGAGGTGGAGTCATGATTTGAAACGTATAGATTTTTTATTCTAGTCTTCGTAAGTTACTGAGTTATAAATTAATGATTTATACCTACTAAATGACAAATATGATGTTTGAACCAAAGCTGGTGAACTCGGCCGAACCGCAGCCCATACTCTGCCTCCTAATTGAAACTATACAAATCTGAATGTGATTGAAACGTTAATTGATTTACCCTCTTCTATAACTTGGTCTGCACTTAGATAAAGCTAATATACTATATAAAAAGGAGCAGCACTTTTTCAAATAGTGCAATTCTAGTCATCATCCGTGAACAATGTATTTGGACATTTGGTCAGTGCTATGTTAATCCAATGAATGATGTGCAGTCAACAAAATTAATCGTCTATCGGGAACAATTAATTAAATTACAATTGTTGTCTTGTTGG
>JAJONR010000080.1:0-23847 GCA_029582245.1 Solanum etuberosum
TGAAGTAATACACGACCAAAAGAGTAAAGGACTTATTCTATTCACCCTTACTCTTGTAAGTTGTAACAGGGATATCTCAAGACAAAGTTTGGTTTCATATTTTCTGTAAATAGTTTATGATGGGATTCGCCCAATTCATGTGTCCTAGCAAGCTTTTAGATCACTGAAGTAATACACGACCAAAAGAGTAAAGGACTTATTCTATTCACCCTTACTCTTGTAAGTTGTAACAGGGATATCTCAAGACAAAGTTTGGTTTCATATTTTCTGTAAATAGTTTATGATGGGATTCGCCCAATTCATGTGTCCTAGCAAGCTTTTAGATCACTGAAGTAATACACGACCAAAAGAGTAAAGGACTTATTCTATTCACCCTTACTCTTGTAAGTTGTAACAGGGATATCTCAAGACAAAGTTTGGTTTCATATTTTCTGTAAATAGTTTATGATGGGATTCGCCCAATTCATGTGTCCTAGCAAGCTTTTAGATCACTGAAGTAATACACGACCAAAAGAGTAAAGGACTTATTCTATTCACCCTTACTCTTGTAAGTTGTAACAGGGATATCTCAAGACAAAGTTTGGTTTCATATTTTCTGTAAATAGTTTATGATGGGATTCGCCCAATTCATGTGTCCTAGCAAGCTTTTAGATCACTGAAAAGAACAGTTTTGGATTGTATATAATTGCTAAATATCCAGCTCCGGTTTGTATCATGTGGCCACTTTGCTCCCAAAAAAAACGCCTCGGAGTATATCTAATTGCCAAACCATCCAGCTCTAGTTGAAATTCAAGAAGTACAAAATGGTGCCAGCATTAACTTGGCCAAATTTTATCAGTAAGAAGAGGCTTTTTCAGTGACGCCAATTAGTATGGAGGAAACTTAAACACTTCATCTTTCATGAATAATGGACGTTTTTAATCTTCTGAAGTATCATTTATTAATAAAACAGGCATATCATTTATTACGCTAATTCGCCAAAAGTCTACAACCAAAGAAACACATGTAGAGGAATATGCAACTACTCTTCCGAGATTCACGATCAAGTGTCATAGTCAGTATAAAGATAATAGATTTGGTTTGGTACTGCAATTTAAAAGTTATCAAATTAAGCGTGATAAGTGGAAGTAAGAGTAATGCATCATAACAAGCTCTAAAATACCTGTGCACAAGAGGTGGATTACATTCATGATGCAGATAAGACAAACCCTCAGCAACTCCAATAGCGATTTTCAGTCTCGTTATCCAATCAAGTGACTGCAAACTATCATCATCTGCATTGTTTTTTCTTAACAAAACACTAGAGAGATCTCCATTTGGCATATATTTGTATACCAGAAACTTTTCATTTTCACTCTCTAAACAATGTCCCAGAAAAGGGACTACTCTAGAATGAGAAACTTTGCTGAAGAAGTCCAATTCTAACAAGTATGCTTCCTTTTTAACTGAGCTGGAATCAATTCTTTTAACTACTACATGAACTCCACCTTTCAGGATTCCACGGAAAATATCACCTGAATGTCCATGCTTAATAAGATTTACATCACTGAAATGACCGGCTGTTTGAAGGATCTGCTGGTAGTTAAATGCTACTCCTAAACTTGAAAATTTCAATGATGGTCCTGGAGGTGGGGGAGGACTTGCCCTAGTAGGAACAGGCTCTACACCAGTGACCCTTTGATTCGTCGCGCCCATCTTGCAGCAACAAATCAGCAGCACTACAAAGAGTATCACAGTAGCAATAAATCCGACAACCCCAAGAACAGCAGCCGATATGATCACATTTTTAGGAATCTTCTTTTCAGATTGAGGAACCGGAAGCTCCATAGCATTAGGCATTCCAAAATTGTCAAATATCAAGCCCCGCTCATCATAGAAAGATGCACATTCTCTTGTATCTCTTTGACTTTCCAATCTTTGTAGGCAATTTCTATTAAGGGTCACATTGCTTTGCCAGTACTGAGGAACTTTGCCTTGAAAATAGTTGTTTGATATATCAAGAAAATTGAATCTCCCAATTACAGGCGGCAGATTCCCATACAACATATTCCGAGAAAGATTCAAGAATTTCAACTGAGATAAAGTTCCAATTACAGGAGGAATAGCCCCAGACAAAAAATTTGAAGACATATCAAGCAAAGTAAGGTTCCCAAGAGACCCAAATGATGGAGGAATTGACCCATCAAGTGCATTGTGTGAGACATCAAGAACTGAAAGACTTAACAATTGACTCAAACTTGAAGGCACCATTCCACTAAGACCATTATTAGATATGTATAAAACAGCTAAACTTCTCAAATTACCAATAGTTGAAGGAATAGCACCAGTTATTGAACAGAAGCTAAGATCAAGAACCTGTAGAGATGCAAATCCAATGCCAAACCAATCAGGAATAGAACCCAGAAGTGCAAAATTAGATGCATTAAATGACTCCAACAGAGTCAAATTTTGAAGGGCATCAACCAAGAATTGAGGATTTTGATTCCCAGTTCGTGTTCGCTTAAAACCAGAAATGTTAATCCCAGTAACTCTACCATTGATGCAAGAAATACCTCTCCAATTTGAACAAGGGGCACCCTTAATAGGCCACTCTCTGGCTCTTAATCCTAAAGACGATCTCAATTGAAGCAAAGCCAATCTGTCTTCTTGCTGCTGGAATGTAGAATGCAAAAGCAAGAAAAGGAGGAAACAAAGGTAACCCAGTTGGTGCCTCATTCTTGGTGAACCTTCATTGAAACTTGTGAAGGTTTTGGGTATACAAATATGAATACAAGTGAGGCAAAACCCCACTGCTTATCATTCAGCGTTGTACTGAATCAGAAGGTTTGGGGTTTGATTCTTGGTCTTGAAAAGTATACAAGTGCTAATAATAGTTGGGTTATTCTTTTCTTTCAGTTGATGGGTGACAGAGAAAATATTTAAAAATAGTGAAAAGGGGAGGGAGAAGTAGTGAAGCGCGAACCTCTCCATTTTTCTACTTTTATACAGTGTGTAAGCTCGCACTTCGATGGAGGTTGGATAAAAACAGAGGCAGTCAAAGAGAACAAAATACAGCGTTAGCTTTATATTTCTGTTGCCGGACGGTGGCCTGAAAATGTCCATTTTATTTGTTATTTGGTACCAGAAATAACATAACTAATTCTAGAATTAATTTTAAGATAGAGTTTATTTTATATTTAATTATTTGTAAAACTTATCACAAAGGGTCAAATAATCAATCTCGACGTAATTTATCAAACAAGTTCTTATATATCATAATCAAGATACTTTTATAACTCATATTAATATTTATTAAAATTTTAATAGATTTTTACACATGTGTATATATAAATTTGTGTGTCGAAAATTATGAATTCAGCTATATCCGCCTCTGCTGAGTGGGCAACTAAAGAATTATGTACACCAAACCTCCTTGCAATATTAATTTGTTCATGACATTTCCTTTTTTTTTCCTACCAATAAATACATTACTAACAATTCAGATTTCAGCCTAACTAAAACATATTTGAATGGACCTCTTCTTTGTTTTGTGGATAGGAGACGGGAAACAGAAAATAGGAAAGACTTTTGGTGAGATTTGTTATTTTGAGTACTTTTTAGATGTAGAATAAAGCTATAATATAATTAACCATTAGGTTACAATTTCGATTTACATTTGGAAAAATATAGGGAGGAGAATAGGCAATTCTTGCATTTCAAGGAATTATATACCAAAGTGCAAAAGGTGTCTTTTTTGTTTGTTTGTATTTAACTATATTTGACCTATTAGGTGCGGTGCTAAAAGTTTGTATGTGAATTCGGTCGATTCAATAGATTTTGATTAAATACGTATAAATGTTAAATTTAAAATTCAAAACTTATAAAGTTGAAATTCTAGTTTTGTTTTGGTTATAAGGCGTTTGGCCATGATTTTTTTACTTTTTTACTTTTTTCGGAGTTGAACTTCAAAAAAAAATAAAAATTGGCCATAAAATTTTTAAATTAAATCCAGAATTTGAAAAACAATTAAAGGAGTTTTCAGTTTTTTCAATCCAAATTACTTTAAAAAAATTCAAAAATAACGATAGAATTTGAGCAAGTGTATGAGGTTTGAATTAATGCACTCTTTCACATTTTTCAGTTGCTGGACATCTTGAAAATATATATCTATAATACTATAAGTAGAGTAAACCTATTCATTAAAAAGATAAAGAGGGTTAAGTATGAATTAAGAGTACATAAAAAATGTATTTTTGGTTAAAGATCAAGTTAGTCTAGGATTATAATCCTAAGACATTCTCATACTCTCCATTTGTTCAAGCCTTTGATGTGGACGTAGCAAATACCACATAGAACTAATCAGATTGCTTAAACTGACTTAAATATAATGAGTATCAAAAAAGAGAAAAATAAATTGATCCTATCCTTCATGGCATATAGTATAGAAGATAATCTCATGATTTTAATATAAACAAACTTTATCTTATTTTAGCAATATTACCCAAAGCTAAAAATTTAATCAAACAACCTTCACTTCATAAATGTAATACAAAATCACTTTAGTCGCCTCTTTGTCCCACATCGGATATTCAAAAGGAAACATAATGGTTTAAAAGTAAAAGCAAAAATGTAGTAGTCACACGGGAGTGCGGAGCTGAGAATTGCACGCGATTCCTGACCAAACCCTAAATCAGAAGATTTTATTTAAAGAAAAACTTATCCATACCATATCCACCAATTGAAGCACAAAACACCATGATCATCGCTGTTTTCACTAGAATCAAATGATCATCGCTGTTTCCACTACAATCAAAATCTTTAGTTGGATCGCTATCATGTGGTTGGGGGGGTTCGATACAATACAATGTTATTTGTTTATCTTTTTATTCACCACAGGAGGACTCACTTATGACCCACTGGAATCAAAATCTTTAGTTGGATTGCTGTTCATCTTTTTATTCACCACAGGAGGACTCACTTATGACGATGATCATAGCTGTTTCCACTGGAATCAAAATCTTTAGTTGGATCGCTACCATGTGGTGGGGGGGTTCGATACAATACAATGTTATTTGCTGTAGGGTTCATCTTTTTATTCACCACAGGAGGACTCACTTATGACGAAAGGGGGAGAAAGGACGGATCACCTGTCGATCTGTGATCAAAGAAAACTATACCTGAAGAATGGGATACAGATTGACAAGCACAAAAGGGTAGGCTTGGCTATTAATCTACGCTCATTGATGAGACGGCGACATAGAGAAGAAAGTATACCCTTGTCACTTTATATGCTTTTATTGATCATCCGAACACATCAATTAACAAAGGAAATGGAATCCTTCAAGATAAATTGGCAGCAAGATGAAGAGAAAAAAAGAATCTATCAACCTTTGGACATACTCAATCTTCATCAAAATCTTTGAAAAAAGAATCAGTCATCAATATCTTAGCCAATTTGCGAAGAGTTTAAGAGGATATTGTATTAATTGATCTGGGACATGACTATTACATTGTTAAATTCTACAAAGAAGAAAGTTTACAAAGAACACTACAACATGGTCCTTGGTTTATTAACGGATATTTTCTATCAGTTAAAAGGTGGCACCCAAATTTCATCGCCAAGTATAAACGTTAAATTATTTCATGCCGAAACAGGTAAGTACTTTGATTCTCAAGTTTACAAATACAGAAAAAATTCTATTTCAACTTTGGACCCTAAAAATAAGGGATCCATTACCCCTAGAAGCTCCAATAAAAGAATATAGACCAATGAATATGAACACCCAGAAAGTAGAAAAAACTCTAGAACTAATGTGAGAGACAAGAAGCGAAATAGTTGTGTTAAAAGAGATAAAAGCAATAATATTCAAGGAAAAATTCGAAAAGAAATACACCCCTATTTGTCCATCAAATCCATTAAAAAGCTTAATAGATATGAGAAGCCCTTACATCTCATAGATAGGGAGTTATGTGTTGATAATGAAGTAAACAAGGAAGCCCCGTTAGAATCCATAAGGAACATTTCGATGATAATACCACCCCAACTGAACGTATCCATGAATTTAATAATATGGAATTGTAGGGGAGGAAATGGACCTGACTTTAAAAGGAACTTTAGATCGTTGTTGGATCGGCATAAGCCACCATTAGTAGCCTTGCTGGAAACAAAAATGGTGAATCACCAAGCTTTACTTGATGACTTTCATTTTAACAAAATGATCGAGGTTCCAGCCGTAGGAAACTCAGGAGGTCTTGTTGTGCTGTGGGATGATAATGTGCTAGAACTGGATGAAATTGCTACAACTGAACTGGAAATCCATGCCATGATCAAGGTAAGTGCTACAAATATCTCCTGGTTATTATGCTAGTACATATCGAAATATGCGTAAAATATTATGGCAAAATCTCCAAACTATAAAAAATAACTTTGGCAGAAGGTGGCTTATAGGTGGGAATTTTAACGAACTTTTATCTAACTCAGACAAAAAATGCGGGAATGCTTTAAGTAACCCTCGCACGAGAGAATTCTGGAATGTTATAAATTATTGTGAATTTATAGACATGGGTTTCAAAGGTAGTAAATATACTTGGCTAAATAAAATGTTTAAAAATAGAAATGCCCTCATTTTTGAAAGACTGGACCGTTTTTTTTGCAAATAATGAATGGCTCATGAGTTTTCCGGACGCCCAAGTTCTCCATCTCCCTAGAACTCACTCAGACCATTGTCCGTTATTACTTAGTCTCCTAAAAAATGTCAGCTTTAAAAAGGAAGACATTTTTAGATTCGAATCTATGTGGTCTTCTCATCTTGAACTTGTTAATATTATTCAAAATGTTTGGAATAATAATCCTAATCTCCCTACAGCCATTAACAAGTTTGAAAGAGATGTCACTATTTGGAATAGAGATACATTTGGTAATATCTTCTATAAGAAGAATAAGCTCATAAGGAGACTACAAGGTATACAAAAATCTGAAAATTATTCTGAAAGTCAGTTCCTAATAAACCCCGAGCAAAATCTTATACAAGAATATAATACTATTCTGAAAATGGAAGAAGAGTTTTGGAAACTAAAATCTAGAATAAATTGGTTAAATAGGGGTGATGCTAATACAAAATTCTTTCACACATCCACCTTAAATCGTAGAAGGGGATGACTCCTGGATATATGACCAACTTTTTTAAAAATTTATTAAATTCTAGTCGTATAAAATCTAGCAACCACCCACTGATTTATGGAAAAATCAGTCTTCCTCTGAATGATAGCCAATACTTAGGAAAAGAACCAACAGAGGGGGAAATCCTTGATGCTGTGAGATCTTTTCAACCCTTCAAAGCTCCGGGACCAGATGGACTTCACCCCTTCTTTTATCAAAATTACTGGAATATTGTAGGGGCCTCGGTGATCTCATTCTGTAAAGAGATCTTCAAGGAAGAACGTGTTCCTGAAGACATAAACTACACACATGTTTGCTTGATTCCAAAATGTAAAAATACTACAACTTTAAAAAAACTTTCGTCCTATCAGCCTCTGCAACACTTCTTACAAAATCATAACCAAAATAATCTCTAGAAGACTAAGATCGATAATGGACAAATTGATAGGGCCCCATCAGACGAGCTTCTTAAAAAATAGACAAGCTTCTGATAACGCTATCATCGTACAAGAAATCATTAACCACTTCAAGAAAATGAAAGGAAAGCTTGGTAACCTCATCATGAAAGTTGACCTTGAAAAGGCTTTCGACAAATTAGAATGGTCTTTTATAAGATACACTCTTCACTATTTTAAGTTTCCTCTTAATAGTATAAACCTTATAATGTCCTGCATATGCACAAGTAATGTCGCTATCCTTGTAAATGGGTCAAGAATCGAGTTCTTTAAACCGTCAAGAGGACTTAGACAAGGAGATCCTATGTCGCCATATATCTTTATACTATGCATGAAAGTTCTATCTCATAATATTAGTCAAGTCATCGATGCAAAAAATTGGAATTCCATAAAAATCTTGACCCATGGTCCCTCCCTTTTTCATCTATTTTTTGTCGATGACTTAGTCCTAATGTCTAAAGCAACATTGAATGACTGTAAAGTTATCAAAGACACCCTTGGAAACTTTTGTGAGTGGAATAAAAAAATTATTTTCTCTAATAACTGCTCCCAAAAAATGAAGGATGATATATCGAATCATATGAATATAAAGTCGAGCGAATCCTTTGGGAAATATCTTGGCTTTCCAATCTTCCATAAAATACCTTTGAAAAGGGACTACCAATTCATCTTGGATAACCTGCAGACAAAACTTTCAGGATGGAAAATCAGATTCTTGAATATTGCGGGACGCACAACTCTAGTCAAATCTTCCCTAAATAACATTCAAACTCATGTTATGCAATATATAAAATTACCTAATAACATCTCCAAACAAGTAGATCGTTTGCAATGGAATTTCATATGGGGTACTACCGACTCTAAAAGGAAATTACACCTATTAAACTTGGATATAGTTACTAGACCTAAGGGGGAATGAGGTTTAGGAATTCAAAAGTGCAAGTAAAAAAATGATGCCTTGCTCTCCAAACTAGCCTGGAGAATATATAAAAATCCCACAACTTTGTGGGATGCCCTCCTTATTAATAAATATACTAGAAATACTAATCTTAACACCATAGACAAACATTTAATAACCAATAGCAGTACTTGGAAAAATATTATGCTAGGTTGGAAATTTTGTAAAGAATGTACTATTTGGGATCTAGGTAATGGCAAAAAACATCAAACTATGGACAGATAGATGGATACCCAATAGTAGGCCTTTGCCCCCACATTATTAACGGGCCTTGTACAATAGATGAAATGGCTATGACAGTTAGTGATATTATTGTTGATGGATCTTGGAACCAAAACAGAATGAGTGAACTATTGATACCAAAGGAGGTGGAAAACAATATCAAAGCCATTTATATACCTAGAAACCTTAATCCAGTTGATACCCTCACATGGTCCCTAACACCTCATGGTTTTCTCTCTACAAGTTCTGCTTATAAACATGCCATGGATAATCATAGTATGACCATACATAACACTAAGGATAATCATAGTATGATCATACAGAACACTAAGGATTACAACTCGATCTGGAGCCTGAATTGTCCTAACAAAATCAAATATATCATGTGGCTCTGTAATCATAATCGTCTACCTACCTGTCATTACCTTAATTCTGTAGGTATTAATATTGAACCTCTTTGTGTTATGTGTAGTAGGCCCGAAACCATTACACACATCTTTTTACATTGCAATAACATCCATCAATACTGGGACAATTTAGGTATGTTGAATGAACTCAGGGAGATATCGGATTCAAACGATGTTGATTGGCTTAATAGTTGTCGTAAGATTAAATTTTATATAAACAACAAGTTAGACTGGAGCCTTGCCTTTCCCTTCTATATTTGGAATATATGGCTATCTAGAAACCACAATAATATCCCAATGACCAATCCCTACGAGAGAAATATGAAATTTATACACTTAACTGGGAAGGACGCGAGGGAAAAATGTAATACGGAAAACAAGGATATTGTTAGTTGGGATCCACCGAACTATGGATATAAATTAAATATAGATGGGTCTGTTAACCACAACACAAAAATAGGGGGAGCAGGGGTGTTTTGCGTGACACCGATGGGAATTGGATAGCTGGTTATAGTGCAAAATTAACGTAAACTCGTCAACAAATGCTGAACTATCATCTCTATTATATGGACTTCTTCTAACTGAAAAATTACAGGTTCAACACTTGGAGATAGCAACTGACTCACTTGAGGTAATGAACTTTCTTTAAAATGAAAGAGATACTCACACAAATATTTTAAATGAATACAGGGATTTGATCCATAGAATGGGGAACCCCCAATCAGGCATGAGCCTCGAGGAAAGAATAAAGTGGCGGAACTGCTAGCCAAAGAAGGCCAGAAGATGAAATCGGACCAGCTTTTTGAGGAATGGAGAGTTCCACCGTGTTTTGTTTGGAAGATACTAGAAGCAGAAAAAGTAAAAAGTCTTGTTCCGCAGGCCTATAAGCCTCAATGTAATTTGAATTGTAACCAAGTTATATGGCCTGATAACTCGTGCGCTAGCCATAATGCAGCCACCTCTGTTTGTATTGATACATAATATTATGAAATAATATCTCCTCTTTTAACCAAAAAAAAAAAAGAACATGTATTGTGGCCACTTTGTCCTCACTTGCCAGCACCCCCACTTTTTTCATTTCCTTTTTAGACACTTATTTAGTTATGAGTAGAGTCGTCAAAATGGACTTAGCCCATGAGGCCGGTTCAATCCAATCCGTTATTGAGGTATGATTGGGATATAACTTTACAAGTCTATTTAAAAGTAGAGCTTATAAGCTCGTCTTTAAGGCTTGATTGAGGCCGGGTCGGGTCAGCCCATGGGCTAAAAATATTTATTTAAGGGTAAATTACATAAATTTCACTAGCGTATAAGCTAATTACTTAGATGCATACTATGTTGTAATAGTATGAATTTTATCAGATTATGGTGTGTCTAGATACATGTATCTCGAGATACATGGACTCAGTGGATTCACATATATCTGGATACATTGACAAATCTCGCACCCTCGCCTCCCTCTCATCTCGCTCATCACTCTCTTATCTCGCTCTTGTATTTGAGCTGCATCACACTAGATTCATGTATCTCGCGTATCAAGTATCCTAGATACATGTTAATCACACTAAACTTTTTGCTAGTGTTATTGAAACACTGTCATTGTTGCCATATTTGATTTAAAAATCTTCTCATTTTCTTGATGTCATAGAATTTAAGTTTGAAAAGAAAAAAAAAAGGGCTATCCCGCCTAGCCCGCGATTCTTCTAGGGTTGGTTGGGTTGAAAATTTTCAAACCCTTTCAAATGAAGAGCTAGCCCATTAAATTCCTTAGCCCACGAGGCTTGGGCCGAGTAGGATCAGGCTGACCCTTTTTGACAACTCTGATTATATGTTGTTGTCAATTTTTCATTCTAACTTAGAAGTTGAGTAAACTTGAAACCTTAATGATACCACAACAATATACTCTCTTTCTCTCTCTCTCTCTCTCTCTCTCTATATATATATATATATATATATATATATATATAATAATAATAATAATAATAATTTAGTATCAATTAGAGCTGTCAATATGGGTTGGCCCACCCCATCCGGGCCAACCCATACAGGCTTTGAAATTTGACGGGCCAGGCCGGGCTAGCCCATTTTTTGTGTGGGCCAGAAAATGATCGGCCCAGCCCACAAGTACGTGGGCTACGGACTTTGCCGGGCCAACCCTCTTTTCTTAAAAGTATATTTTTCATAATTTTTTAAATTAAATTATAATTTAAAAATATTATCATAAATATCGACAAGACAATATTACATGGTGTTAGTGTTACTACTTGTTAATCAAATACACAAATAAAATTATCTTTATAATATTTATTATGTTTGATTTCAAGTAAACGAATAAATAGAAATATTAACCTAATTGTTTTCCAATGATCATAATAAAACACAAAAACTATGACAATATTCCACAGACTATGGCCTAATGTAGTGATTCCCTAGAAATTTTAGAAATTTTTTATTTTATGTAGTATATATTTTATAAACATAATTTGTATTTAAATTGTAATATTTCAAACTTTAAACAGATTTTGAGTTTAGACTCTTGTTATTTTTAATACTCTATTTTATTTTTATTTTTTAAATTAATTTTTATTTGGCCTACGGGCCAGCCCCATCCATATTTCTCAAGCACCACAAATCGGCAGACTTATTAAGATCGGGCTAAAAAACCATTTTCTTAAATGGGCTCCAAAAATTGTAGTCCAGCCCTATCAAATCACGGGTTAGGCCAGGTCGGCCCAACGGGCCTAGCCCATATTGACGGCTCTAGTATCAATTAAACAAAATTGTCAGCCTTAATGAAACTAGTCAAAATTCCTAACATAATTATTAAAAGCATCTACACTTTAAAATAATTATTTAAAATGTCAATATGTTAATATTTTAGCAAATAAAGTGTATCCATCATATTCTCTGTCATATTTTTTCAATTTTATTTTTATCTCTCTCATATATAGCAAATTATATGTTTATAATTATCCTCCTAAAATAAATCCTATTTTCACTCCCCTTCAACCACAATTTTCACTCTCCTTCAACCCCACTTTCTCTCTATTCATTATTTTTATTCCCCTCTCTCCGTCGTCCAGATTCTTTCTTCTTCTTTTTTCTTCTTTTTTTCAAAATGAAAAAGAATGATACAAAAGATTTGCATCAGATTATCATTTGATCGGATAACTTCTTATTGGGTTCGTATTTATTAAGTTCATATCAGTATTTTTTAGTTTTGATTTGTATATTTTGAGTCTTTTATGTATTTTTGTGTTCCAATATAAAATCGTTTATTTAGTAAATTTTCTTTTGGGTCTGTATTTTTATTAACCTCACTATTATTTAATTTGTGTTCATATTAGTATTGTCAGTTGTATTTTTCATATGTCAATTATATTTTCAGAACATTGCATTTATTTGAATGAAATTATAAGCGAATTAAATGATATATATTCTTACATAAATTTGTATTCATACTAATATGTATGTTGTATTCTCTATATTTTAATTGTATTTTTCAGTAATATTGTATTTATTTAAACATATTTTATTCATGTGCATTCAAATCATTCATTTTGTATGTTAATTATGTTCAAGTTCAATTATCAACTATATTTGTATTTAAAATAAATGTATTTTGTATATTGTATATCAATTATTTGTACTCATATAGTTTCATTTTAACTTTTGATTAAACAAAAAAAAAATGTATTCTAAACTAGATTTTGTATTTCAAAAATTATATTCTAAAGTCGTTTCTTAGTTGGTCATCAAATTCATTATTCACTTTTATTTTTAACTTTTGATTTAAACAAAATTTGTATTCTAAACTGATTTGTATTCCAAATTTGTATTCTAAATTGATTTGTATTTCAAAATTTTCTTCCCAAACAGAAAAATAGAATTTAATCGAATTCACTTCAACAGAAATTGAGTATTATCAATGGAAATTTAATAATCGATATTTTGGAGAATTTGATGAAGAAGAGGGAGGGGTGCTATGCGTTTATTTTTAAATTTGTAACTTATGAGAATTTTAAGTGATATGTTCTTTTTTTAAAATATTCTCTCCCCTAAATTTCTCATTTCTGTTATTAAATAATTGTATTCTTTCAATTAAATCAAATAAAAAAAACATAAATCAAATACATAACAAACTAAAATATTGACATTTTTAATAAATATTGAAAGTGTGGCTAAGGGATCCTATTAAATGCTAAAATATTGACATTTTGAAAAATTTCTCTATATTATATGATACTGATTTATTATTAGTTAAGTGAAAATTATGAGCCTTAATGAATGTGGGGTATGAGCTGTAAATTTATTTTTGAGAGAATGTGTATTTCTTGAATTGCTTTGGATTGAGGCACAAACATGTAATTATTTTGAGTTTTATGATCCATTTATGTAGTTTTGCCAAGATTATACACGAATTATCCACAAATTACACAGTAATTATACATTAAAAATGAATATGATTATTTTTTATCGTGGGTATTTGTTAGAATGTTATGTAGTATATAAAAAAAAATACCAAAATAAATGCAGCATATCAAATGATTGATATAGTTCACTTTATGATTGTTAATTTATCGTATTGTATTGTCTTGTGTTATATTGTATTGTATGGTATTGTTTTAATAAATATAATTTTTGGAATAATTGTATTGTTCTCAATCATTACACAATATCACACATCGATAATTTGAATGATAAACGTACAAAAAAAAGGTAGGATACTAGTAGAGTTATGGGGAGAGATAGAGCAAAGGATATAATTGGATTATTATTAAATAATAAATAAAGACAAAATGAGAAGAAAATATAAAGGCAACGACACGATCACACCAAATCGGTCGTTTGAAACTTTTCATCCTTACGGAACAATGAATTTAAATGATACAATACAATAAAATTTAAGTAACAATTATAACAAACATTGTATTTAATTATTTTAAACTAACAATACAACTAATAACAACCATCCAAACAAGGTTTATAGGGGATTCTTTCCAATTGACATTCTTTAATCTTTTGACAAATAAGAGAAACTATTATTAAAAAGATTCAAGTATTGCAAATGAGGCAATGTCACAACACTAGGAGGAATTGGTCCCGTTAAATAATTTGAAGACATATCAAGCATAATAAGGTTCTCTAGGTACCTAAATGACGCAGGAATCGAGCCAACGAGCGAATTATGTGAAAGATCAAGTACAACAAGATTCGATAATTGACCCAAACTCATTGGCAATGGTCCAGTAATAGCATTATTGGACAAGTACAGAATAGTTAAATTACCCAAATTGCCAAGACTTGATGGAATAAGACCAGTAATTGAACAAAACCTAAGATCAAGAATTTGTAAAGAAGGTGCAACTCTAGATCCAAACCATACAGGAATAGGACCTGGAAGTTTGAAATTCGATGCATTAAATCTCTCCAAAAATGTTATGTTTCGAAGGGCTTCAACAGAGAATTGAGGATTATCTTGACCAACTGTGGTACGTCTGAAACCAGATATGTTGATTTCGGTGACACGACCATTTTTGCAACGAATGCCTTTCCAATCTGTGCATGGATTAACCATTCTAGGCCTAGGCCATTCATTCCTTCTTAATCCTAAAGTAGATCTCAATAGAAACAAAGCTTTTCTCTCTTCTCTCAAACTCAATGAAAATGTAGAATCAAATAATAAGAAAACCACAAAACAAAGAAAACTCAATTGGTGCTTCATTGGACTTTGAGAATTCTAAAAAAAAATTTACCTACTAATATAAGGTTTGACTAGTGGATTGTTAAAATCCGTTTTAATGCTACACATGCAAATTTAGTACAGTATAACTATTTGCTAACCTTATAAATAAAATAATTAATTATATTACCATATTAGTTGAATTTACAACTTGCAATTTCACTCATATTCATAAAAGGAAAAAAATTAGACAAATGGTCCAATGAACCAAACTTCCTTATCCAAAACATAAATATGCTATCTTAAGAAAATATTTACTCTCTCCGTCCATCTTTATTTATCCATTATATTATTTTAGAATGTCTAATAATACTCATCTATTTTATACACTAATGAATAATTTATCATGTTGTATCTATTTTATCCTTGCCATTAAATACTATTTAATTTTCATTGTTTAAATGACTTATATTTATTTAGGCTGATTTGGTAACACTACTCATGTCATTTAGTGTTTCGTAATCCTTGTGCCAAGTTAATAATGGACAACTATTGTTGGACAGAGGGAGTATCATTTATAGCAATAACATTTTTTCACTTGAACACTTATAATACATTTATAATACAATTTTAATACATATTACAAACACAATTTACAAAACACATATAATACAAATTTTACTGATGAATAATATATTTATCACACATTTTAATACACTTATAATGCACTGTGTCAATTTTTCTTACCAAACAAGCATAATATATTTTATAACACACATAATACATCTATATTGCAGGCATAATTCACTCTTAAGACATAATGCAGATTTATCATAGTATTATTATATATTGCTATAAATGATAATAAATATAAAATATTGCTTAAATTAATAATTATTTATTAAAAATTACTAACTCACTTATTTTTTTCATTATCATTTATCACCCAAAATAGTCATTGGGCCCACTTTGTTGCAAATGAAGTACATTTTTCTTCGAAACTTTGTTTTCTACCACAACATGGTGAGAGAAAAAACCATTAAACTTTTTGGGGTGCTTTCAAGAATTTAAATTTTTAATTACAACAATAATTTCTCGCCTTTTTCGTCACTTTTAAAGAGATTTGAAGCTTAAATTTTAAAATTTAACCAGTCATAAACGTTTATTTCAAGCGAATAATATATTAAAAGACTTGAAACATCAGGAAGAACTCATATCTAAAATTTAGGATTGTTTAGACAAGATTAGGTTAATTGAGACTTTAAAAAAATTAATTCGTTGAGAAAGATGAGTTTCTACCATGTATAAATATTGGATAAGTTGTGTATGTTTCTATAAAAATAAAAATATTAGTAAGCTTCTAGAAGGAAACTTTTATTGGCAAATAAATTTACGTTAAAGGAAGTGAGTATCCATAACCTTCAAATCCTGAATTCGCCATTGATTCCGTAGTAGCTACGATGTTATTTTTCATTTCTTAGTCGGGAGTTCTCAAAAGTTTAGTAGTATTATTCTTTGATGGCGAGGCTGTCTATTTGTATCGGTTAATATTAATGAAATTGTACACAACATATATAAAAAGTATAAAAATTCATTTGAGAATCATTATTATTATGAAATATTTCATTTATGATGTCATATTTAAAAAGGTATATCATAAATTAGGTGTTCTTTATTATGATGTAGACATGATTGTAATTCACATAATGATTTTATATGTTGAGAAAAGACATAAAGTGACATATGAATTTGTCTCGAATTTTAAAAAAGACATCTTAACTATGCGGGCGTTTTATTACCTCACTAAACAATTTTGAATTGATATTATTACGTCATTTTATGTCCACCTAACATAGAGAGTGTGTGTACTTTCTCAAAGAGAGTGAGCAACCTAAAATAACTAATATAATTTTATTTTTACAAGTATTTTATTATAATTTTTTTTTTTATTATTATTATTTTAACTTTTTTTCCTTTTTTTTTTTTTTCTATTTCTTTCTTCTTAAAAAATTCATTGTCATTTCCATTGAAGCTTCTCACTTTCAATGTCACCATTTTTACCACAAATTCACCTTCATTTTTTTTACTACTATTAGTTTTACTCTCTTTAATTTTAAAACTTTATCTAAATATTTTCTTACATTTCGAACAATTTGATAAACCCATTAGATTTCAAGATGATTAGGAAGTATCATATAGTTTTTTTCTATTCGATTTCAATTAAGCTCTTTCAATTTTCGGGAAATTCATTGATTCTTTTAAAATTATCATTTCTAATTTTGAAGTTATATGAAAAGGAGTAATTGATGATACCTTCAAAATTGTAAATTTTCTTAGAAAAATAATTAGTTTTGTTATGAATAATTCAATAAAGTCTAGAAAATAATATGAATTTTTTTTATATAAAAAATCACCGAAATAAAGAATTTGACTAGAAAAGAAGAAAAAAATGAAAAAAAAATGGGAGAGGGGTTTAACTTGACGTGGGGGTGAGGTGAGGGTGGGAGGTGAAGAAAAAGAATAAAAAATGGAGGGATTGATCACTTGAAAGTGGGGGTGGAAGATGAAGTGAAATTTAAGATGAAATCAAAATTAAAATAAGTCAAAAAGTAAGAGAGAGAGAAATAAATAAAGAAAAAACTTAAAATGAAAAAAAAATACATTTTTAATTAAATTAACATGTGTCATGTAATGATTGGTGTGTGAACACACTTGCTTCTTAAAATCTGGGGTTGATCGAAAAATGATATAATAATATATGTTCAAAATTGTTTAGTGGGGTAATAAGACGATTAAGTGTCTTTTTGAAAATTCGGGACAACTTATGTCTTTTCTCTTTATATGTTATATAACTTTCTTTTTAATGAATGAATTTCCAAGAAAATTTAGATTAAAATTTGCTATCTATTATGAATGTTCAGTTTTAATTTTTTTTTATCGTCTTTTGTATTGTGTGCCTTTTTTAGTTAGTCAGTCGGAGGGTGTTTTTAAGGCTGTCAATAGTTTGGAGATGAAACTGATAATTTGTGCCAAGTTCAGGGATATTTTCAATACTTTTCTCTTATTTTTTATCGATGAATCCTCGTAACCAATTATAATTTAACGAATTATAGTATCCAGTAATTGTGTTATTAGCAGTTTTATTAAAATGTTGTGTTATAATAATGCATATCTAATTAATTACAAAAATAATATTTTTGTGTTAAATTTATCTGCATATAAAATTATAATTTGTGATAACAATAATGAATGACATAAATGGAAGTTCTGGATTTGCCTAACGCTTTTTGATACTTCAATCCAAACTTTGCCAAAATTTATTTTTTCAAAAATATATTAAAATTACAACCCAACGCTAACTTAATACCTCTAGAATAAGAATTTGGTCTTAAAGCAAAAAAAAGAATTTGGCCATTAATTAGCCCCAATGCTGTTGTCATGCAGATGTAAGATTACATGTGGTTTATTTTCAAGTGTTGTATTTTTATGTGAGAATGTAGTAAATTTTAAATGCAAGGAATAACTTATTTTATTTATTAAAAGATAAAAAGTATAAATGCTTTAGAATATGTTCAAAAGTTGTGGAGGTGAGGGGCAGGAAAAAGCAAGAAGTATTTTGCAGGAATATAATTATCTAAATATTTTATTAGATTAATTTAACATATCTTCTAAAGAGCGGGTTAAATATAGCTAGGAAAAATTATTACTACTATAATCAAATAAAATTCTCTATTACTAAATTTACATATATGTTTTTATTCAATAAGCATAATAAAATTTTATAAAATATAGCAAATTTGCATTTCCTTTGCTTGGATATAAACTTCAAGAGACAATATGTTTTCCCGAAAATAATAGTGTGAAGAAATTAATATCTAAAATTACACACTTATAATCTTATTTCTAGTCATTCTGTTCCTCTTCTTTGTTTTCTCATTGTTTGTATTTTATTTTATAGAGATAAAGATGAAAAACTAAAAGTCCGTCCTAGTACAGAGAAGAATCGGAAATTATAAAAAAAAAAAACTCTATTGTCAACTATCAGAGAAGCTCGAAGTTTAAGTTCTAAAAATTAATTTGTTGTAAATGTACTTCGTTTTGAGTGGGTGATATCTCAATAGAATTGGAACGCCGATGAGAGATTAAAACTAAAATTTGAAGCTATTTGGATAAGATTTGAGCTAGTTTTGGACTGAATTTCAATTTTAATTTGTTCAAGTTTGAAGTTACGATTGCATTGTATCAAAATTGTATGAGAGTTGTATGACAATTATATGTTGAGTTTATGAAAACTATATTTTAAGTTTTGTAATATAGGAAAGTTATACACAATGTTATCGTAGTTGTATTAAATCTTCTTCAGAAACCTAAATTAACTTCATATAGTTATACCCATATTTCATACATAATTTTTATAAGAAATTGTGAGTGAAATTTAAATCACGTTTTTTTTTTAATAAAGTTTTTCTGCTTCTTAAAGCAAAGGAAAAGTATTGATCAGAAGTAAAGGCTTATAAATTTTTTATACAATGTACATATTTTCTACATTTTTCATTCACGAAATTTCTAAACCTTGAGTGAAATTCGTACATATTTTGAAATATGACTTCTATTATGTTTAGTAAATGAAAATCTCCACTTATATTATATTTCGTAAAAATATAAGTCAAATTTTGTATGTATATAGGTGATTCTCCCTAATGTTTATTTGTATACTTCATATATTCCTAGAAAATTTTAACTTGTTGGGCCGTAAATGTTCGAATCTTGGCCCACTAATGTTTTTATTCGAATTGGGTTTTCTTTCTTATCCAAAAAGAACCGAATAGGATGTATGATCCTGTGAGCCCATAAAAAGCATCACCACATAAATTCACACTCCACTACAAGGAAATATTCCAACTTTTTTTTTAAAAAAAAAAAAAAATATATATAATTTTATCAAACTTATAATTTCTCAATTTTATTTTGTATCTATGGAAACTCACTTTCTTGGATTCGTTGAAAATAAGTAACTAGTTTATCTGGTGATATTATTAATATTTTTTTTTCTTCTTGTTTTATTAAAGAATACCTAAAATGTTACGAAAGAGTTGCAGCCTTATGGCCTCACTTGTGATGGGAAACTATTAAATTGACATATTAATTTTTTGTCCAAATAAATGATGGGGTTGAAAAATATCCAAAATCCATAAAAAAGAAAAATGAAGAATTGGGAGGATAGTAATTTTGATATCAAGAATGGGTAGGATGGTAATTTAGGAATCATGCTAGTGCAACTTTGGGTGGGATTGCGTTTTTTCTAAACGGAATCACAGATAAAGTCAGGCCCAGAAACCGAAACTGATGCTCTAAGAATATTTATCAGACTGCAGCGCCACGTGTTCACTTACTGGCACTAATTTTCGAATTTTCATTAAAAAAAACATAAATGTTGAAGAAAATCAATATTTATTATATATATATAAAGAGAAAAGTATTAAAAATATTTTTAAGCTCAGCGTAAATTATTAGTTTCATTTTGAATTATTGATAGCTTTAAATATACCTCTTAACTTGATTATCCGAACGTAAATACATCCTTGATCTTGCAATATGAGTGAAATACATCCCTAAATTATCGTCAAGTTTAATAGCATTTTCAACTTTTATCTCGATTTTTTTATTAAGAGTCTCATGATCCTACAAGAGCTTGAAACCACTTTCTATGTCACGTAGCATATCGGTAGTATATCTATGTTTAGTTAGTCAAATAAAAAATATTTTTATTGGCGAACTACATTATTTGGAGTAATTTATTTTATTTAGAGTGAAATAAAATAATATTCAATTAAATGGGATAAGGTAAAATATCAGGTTATGCATGTGAGTAAATTTATGCCTGGTTTGATTAAAAGTATAAATTTATTCGATAAATTCATATTTCCAGCTAAACAATTTTTAAATTTTATTTCAAACTAACTTTTGAAATATCAAATCTTATATAACGAACCAATAACGCCACAATAAATATACTACTGTTCAATTCTGTTTTTTTAATTGAACTAAAATTGGATCAATAAGTATTAATAGCTTTGTAATAGTGTATTATACCTTTGTTATGAATTTTTATTTATATGGTATACAATTATATAAAGAATTGATATAATTTTGATAGTTTCCCAACTTATGAAATTTTTAGGTGTATGACCCGAAAATATAACTTAAATTTCAAATTACATATTCAAACACATGATTGTATATCATTATTTCATTTCACATGACCAAACGGGATAATTTCTATTAACAGTATGTGATCAAAATGACTGTTAATCACCAGTTTTAACCACTGTTGGCCACGAGTAGTTATCCATTAGCGTCGCAATCGGTAACAAACTACCGCTTCTAGTGCGCCGTGCGCATAAAATTAAAGGTGAAAGCAAAAAAGTAGTCTCCTTGGCCTATAAAAGGCAGCATTTTCTACCCAGAAAATTCACATCAGCTCATCTCTCTTCTCTATTGAATTAAAAAAAAAAAAGAATGTCTGCTGAAGTTGAATACAGATGCTTCGTGGGTGGGCTCGCATGGGCTACCAACGATAGAACCCTAGGAGAAGCTTTTTCTCAGTACGGCAATGTGGTCGACTCCAAGGTCCGTTTGTTGCACAGCAGAGATCAGATCCGATACCATTTTTTTGGCTTCGTTGATGACCTCATCTCTTACTCTCTCTGTTAAACGTTTACTCTGTTACTCTCTGTTACTGTTACTATTTGTTACTCTTACCCTTATTCCATTCCTTTATACGGTACGTTGAAGATTGATCGCTTTTAGCTTTTCTAGTTGCGTTTTTTTTTTTTTTTTTTTTCAAAATAATTTATGTTCTGATTCATGAAAATTAATTAGATCAGTTTTGTGTTTATTCATCTACAATGTTCCATGCATTTTTTAAAATCTGTAATTGTGGATCTGAATTCTGATCCTTTTATTTACCGATTTGTTTTTTCAGATAATCAACGATCGCGAAACAGGTAGATCAAGAGGATTTGGTTTTGTTACCTTTACTGATGAGAAATCCATGAGGAACGCAATTGAAGCAATGAATGGACAGAACCTTGATGGTCGTAACATCACTGTTAACGAAGCTCAATCACGCGGAAGCAGCGGTGGTGGTGGTGGTTTCGGAGGTGGCCGACGGGGTGGTTTCGGTGGTGGTGGCTACGGCCGACGTGAAGGTGGCAATGGTGGTGGTTATGGAGGCGGCCGTGACCGGGGATATGGTGGTGGTGGTGATCGTTATGGTGATGGTGGATCCCGTTACTCAAGAGGTGGTGGTGCAATAGAAGGAAGCTGGAGGAATTAGGTAGATATAATAAAATTCTGAAATTGGGTTTAAAAATATGTGATAGTTTTGGTTTGGAAACTATGTTTCTGTGTTGGGTTTTTGTTAGTGTTGTGGTTTCTTGCTATTGGCTCGTTATGTTACTGTGATGGATCTGTGCAAGGTTCAATCAAAGTTATAAATGATCAACCCCTTTTCTATTTGGTGTGTATTCCTTTTTTCACTCCTTGAAATCAATAATTCAAATCGAAAAAAAACGATTTTGATAATATTTTTAATTTATCGGGTTATTAATTTTAATAATTTGAAATTTGTTTTTAACAAGTGACTGACTCTGGTTTCCTGTAGCTGCTGTGGATCCTCTCTCGATTAGGGTCTCCCCTCTGCTCGCTCGTCTACGCTCCGCCCCAGCAAGTAATAATTGAAAAACGATGTTTCCTTCCCTTACAGTCAAGTGGCTTTCCGCTCCTGCATTAAGATTGAAAACGAAAACTTGTCGTCAAAAAGACTTTTATTTTTGACAGTCTCAAATTCTCGATTATTCTACAAAGTGTGAGTATTTATTTTTAGTAACATGCAATTTGACAACTTATGTGCATAATTCATTTGTTCTATAGTGCTCAACCAATAAATTTAATTGATAAACTTTAAAACTCAATCGAACTGACAAATATATATGCCTACTTCACCTTTTTAGTCGATTTCAAAAAAAAAACAACACATTTTTATATTTTAGTATTCTCTCTCCGTTACTTTGTTACTTTACTTGTCACATTTGAACTAAACACATCTACTAATCATTTTTTCTTGATAGGTTAAAAGTGACGAACAAAAGTAAAAATCTATTATTAAAATAATGAACTAATAAAAATAATCACACTATCGGTGTATTTTGGTACTTGAACATGAAATTAGATTCAAAGAAGTAGTATGCGCGTTAACAAGAGGAAGACCAAATTAAATTAGAATTGAATTCTTGGCACGTCTCAAACCTAATCCAACTTGGATTGAAGAATTGAAAAGCGGCGACTTACTCTTATATAAATAGGTCCTTAAGAGTGTTTAATTTTTAATTCTATACGAAAAAGAGAAGTTTGTGCAACAACAATGAATTTGTTTATGTAATATTCCGTCCATTCGTAATTAAATTTATCCAAGTAGGGTAAGACTAAGTTTACTTAATATTGCTAATAAAGATCGTATGTAAGTTTTGAGTGAAGCAATTTGTAAAACAAAAGTTGGGAAAAATTATTATATATTACTTTCATATTCTTTAAAATTTGGGTCAAATGTATAGATATTTACTCTCAATCTACTTGGATTTAGGGTTTATTCACCCACCGTATTGGAGGTTTATGAATCTAGTTTTCAATGCTTTAGATCATTCACCAATACCATTTTAAAAGAGATAAATGTTTTATTTTCATGAGACTACACAAAGTAGGCTGATGGAGTGGGCCATTAGGTCGGTGGAGGCTTAAAAAGAACCCTTCTTAATTATTTTGATCTTATTTCCTCTCCCGCAAAACTAGAAAAAATGAAGCATAAGACCTGAAAAATTCCATACATGTTGATCATCTTAGCTTAGACCCTTCAACAACAGATTCTTTGAAATTCAAAGTCTTTTCATACAAAGAGAATGGGCAGCCTGGAAAACTTGGAATGA
>JAJONR010000081.1:0-14833 GCA_029582245.1 Solanum etuberosum
GTGTTCTTGAAGTTTCCTTATCAATTAAGTTTTGATGTAAGATTCTACTTGGGTCAACTTCAAATGACCATATCTCTTAGAATATAAAGAGTTACGTGGCCCATAACCTATCAAATTAAAGGTATTTGAATCTACTTTCCAACGCCACCAATTTCGCATCAATCCAATTTCTGAGTAAAAAGTTATGACCATTTTAGTAATCTGATATAATGCTGTTACAAATTATACGACGGAAAACATTAAAAAAGGTCTTTTTGTCTTTTTACCCTCAAGAAAACCCTAAACGAATTTCTTGACTAATAAAAGGCTCAAAACAATCAGATTTTCATCTTTTAATTCATCATTCTCTTCTCTCTCAAATCCTAGGGCAAAACCCTAAGGAAAAATCAAAGTAGAAGACTCCATTCAAGATTCGTTCAATCTTTTTCAAGATTCTTCTTCACGGTAAGTCTTTCTCCAAGAATTCTATTCTTTTTCAACTCAAATTCCTCCATACAATTATAAATCACTAATGAAAATCTTAATTCTTGGCCATAGAGATTTCAAGAAACTAATTCAAGAATTTCAAGAAAGGTTTTCTTGACCGTTTACCTTAAAGCTAGGGTTTCAAGGCTTCTAATCAAGTTCTTCTTAAAGATTCTTCAAGAACCTTGTTCTTCCATGTATGTAAGGCTATCATAGTGTTGGACTAGTTCATCCTTTCGTCCTCACGCCCTACATCTACTTTAAGATAAGTTGATTTTGAGTTCTTGAGTTCATGTTTCTTTTAAAAATTCTATTCCTAATTATTGAGTTTCTATATTGTTATTGAGATCCTTGAGTTGATTTGTTCATGTCTATATTTCAGCATGAACCCTATTTTGAGTTATAAATCTTGAGAAGCTTTTTAAAGCCAACAATTGAGTTTAAATTGAGTTTTTGAGGAAGTAAAAATGAGTTTTGAGAAAAAAATAATCTAAAATATGATTAGTATAACAATCGAGTATGCCATCAATGTATGAGCAGTATGATATCTAGATATACCATCAATGTTTATGCAGTATGACTTCCCGAGTCATCAATGATCATACTATAATATGATTTTGATATGTTTTGAGAAAGATTTTTCAAGTATGAGTTGAGTAAGAGTATAAGGGGACTATGTATTCCCAGAGGTATTAATTTTAACATTGATAAAAGAAAAACTGAGATTTCTAAATGAGTTATGAGTTTAAAAGATATTTCAAGAGTAGTTACCTCTTTTAAGACGGTAGTTTGAGCAATTAACTCAAACCAGATGAAGAGTTATGTTTTTAAACATATGAGCATGAGTTATATATATTATTGGGAGTAGTATTGAACACCGATATGGGGGAGAGTTCAGACAACTCACAGCCCCCATAAACCATGTATGCCAACATGGGTAAAAGATCATACTTTTTATATGATTCCTTATTGCTTTTTAAGCACAGCTTAGTGAATCCACTTAGTTGAGGTGTTCCTATACCCCGACAAGGTAGAGGACAGTTCTGGCAGCGTGGGCGAGGTGCTGTATCATCACATAGCTCATAGTGATGGTTGTCGGTTAGAGAATCTCCCACAGAGTTATATTGTATCTTTATATACAAATTGAGTTATTATTGTATTCTTTAATACAATTGAGTTATTATCTATTGTTTTAAAAGTTTTCCATATATTGCATCTTTTATTATTGTTTTATCCTTGAGTATCTTGAGTTGAGTATCTTGAGTTAAGTGTCTTGAGTTGAGTACCTTTGAGTTGAGTATGATATCTTTGAGTTGAGTATCTAATCTTTGAGTTGAGTATCTTATTCTTGAGTTGAGTTTAGTTGAGTGAGTTGAGAAGAGGTAAGTATGTTTTATTTTTATCAAGTTCAAGCTTATGTTTATGCTTTAGAATTCCCCTTACATGCTCGTACATTTCATGTACTGAGCCATTTGGCCTGCATCATTTCATGATGCAGATAGATGTATTCAGGATCATCAACAGGCATTTCGTTGAGGTCATGTGATATTCCAGTCAGCTTTGGTGAGCCTTCTTATATTCCGAAGGACTTTACCTTTACCTTACAGTTAGTAGTTTTGAGATGTCGTGGGTCTTGTCCCGATATCTTTCTATAATAGTAGAGGCTTCATATATAGACAGAGTTGAAGAGTTTTCTGTATTTACTTTCTTTTGAGTATTGTTCAGACTTTCTTAAAGTTCACTCTTGGAGTTCAATGAATTTAATTCAGTTTTAAGCTTATGTATGCTTGATTTAGTCTTCCACTTGTAGCTAGTCAGGATGAGGGTTCGCTTGGGGACCATCAATGGTTCTCGAGTGTCGGCCGCGTCCAGGGTGTAGGCTCGGGTCGTGACATTAAGTACCGTCTTGTTCATGAGGGTGAATCGCGCCACATTTATGAATGAGAGGCTATAAGATGTTTAGAAAATTTAACTTCTTTCATTACTCTAAAGTCATGCGATAGAGTGTAACTCTATATGTCTCTCTCCTAATCTGTATCCGATATTTTTCAGGATATGGACCCTAGAAGAGCATATGTGAGAAGGAATGCGAATGAGAATGTGGAACAAGAAGCTCCCCAAGAGGCTCCACAAGTTCCGTCACCCCTTTGGCCGAACAAGTGACTAATGCAGAGTATATTTACATTTCAATATCTATTAAAAATTGTATTTGCACTTATTAAGACTTTAAATAGTAATTGATTCTAATATTGGAATAGTAATTGAAGGTCAACAATTAGTTTATACAAAATTCATTATGGTTGTCCCGTGTTTATTTGCTTCTTGATTTTGAATCATAATTCTTTAATTTCTAGTGTGTCATAGTTAAATTTCGTGCATTTATAGATATATAGACTAATATGCCAAAAATATAACAAGAAACTTTAGTGTATATACCTTAATCAATTGTTTATCAAATCTATACATTAACGTGGTCTTTGTGATTTGAGATTACATACATCTTTTCATTAATGTATTTAATCATATTTTATATTCTTGGGTAAGAAAATCTAAGTCAATTTACTCTACTGACATAATAAAAAAGTTTGAACCACTATATAAAGAATGAGTCATAAAAGAAAAAAATCAACACAAGAAAAGTAAAATCATATTATTTTCAGTTTAATCATGAATGACTTTCATTTCTTTATGTTTGTTGTTGTTCTTCTCCTAGTCAACACATCAGTAGATGTTGCAGCAATTAGGATTGAGGATGTTTCTATCAAATCGTTAAAAATCAAAGGAATTTCTCAATTTTTAGTAGAGTTAAAAAGTTAGAAAAATTTGCAGGATTACATCCGTGAAGTTCCGGAAGGGCCATGTCTACTACACCATCATTTTACCCCTCCAACTTCCAAGTATGCCCCAAATAAATTTGGGTACACTCATACCCCAGACGACAAAGAGTTGACTTTTGAGAGAAAAATGTAATAAGATGTAATAAATTCACAGGCATATGCATTTTAATAAAATTTGAGGTTGTTTCATTACATTTATTATTATTGTTATTATTGTTGTTGTTGTTGTTGTTGTTGTTGTTATTATTGTTGTTTTTGTTGTTGTTGTTGTACATACCTAGATGATGCATTTTTTGTTGTTGTACATACCTTATTTGCTTCATTGTATTAAGATTTTTATCATATTTTCAATTAAAAATTTAAATTATTTTATCCACTGTTGTTTATTAGAAGGTAAGCAGGGAAGAAAAATTATTTCATCCATCATAAATTACTTGAAGATTTTATGTTTTGTGCAATAAAATTCAAAGTTTTTTGTTGATTTAATCTATGAAATTACTCATTAGGATAAGAGAAAAAGCTCATCAAAATTGTTGAACATAAAAATGTTTATTATTACATATTAACTAAATACACATTCTCCGTTTAATTTGTAACTCTACATAGTAAATATGTCAAGTAGCACAACAAAAGTAGTATCAGTAGAAACAACACGTACTGGTAGGCATCATCAGTCGACTCGAATCCACCACATAATATCATGCAAATAATCAAAGAAACATGAAACTTAGAGATATAATTTGGGCCCCGACCCTTCAATCACCACTCTTACTACAAGTAGTATTACCTTGAAACTCATACGCTCTATCTCAAGTCACCCCACCTCCTTCTCTTCATTCTCACAAAAGATCATAATCTTACCCTTCTACCACATAGAGATTTCTCAAATGCAAAATCGCTACTAACTTTGTTAACTAGTCTACTACTCTCCCTCAAGTTCTCATGTCAACACCCTGACTTAACAACCACCTGAGATATGTTAAAAAATGTAACAATCACCCGAACTTTGTTCATTACACCTTTCAGATAGCCCATACCACCAAGGATCCCTAAAACATCAATACATTAATTAGTATGCAATTTTGATTTACACACGGACCACCCCAACATTTAAATACATCAAACCGGCCTCCTAGGAACATACATGATAAATATAACATAGTAAATAAACCTGATTCACTCACGAAACCAATATGTAACAATTACATTATAGAAAAGTAAACTCGCTTCTCTCATGGAACTCACACAGAAACTTTTAGTGTATCAGGTGTTGTACTCGTGCCAACCATTAGTATGTAATAGCGTTGTACCCCAGGTAACCATGGGATATCCTATATCGGATGTGGTATCCGAGCCAACCAGAGATCACACATCACAACCACAATGAATACAAGTCACACTTGTATATCAAGTAAACATATTCATGACATGTGATTGATAACAACATAACATTAAGAAGATCAACAAACTATCACCTAGATGAAATGATTCCTCCCTAAATGATTTATGATCATAATCTGATTACCTACAATCACCTTTCCTAAGTCAATACCTAGGAATCATGATAAGATCAACATTAACTAAGAAAATCCATTTTTACCCTAACCACAAATTCAACAATCTAGGCTCCGCGCCCATACACCTATACATCCAATCTTCCGACAACCTATAAGATTATAAATAAATAAATAAATAAAGACAGGTCTAAGAACTTATTTAAAAGGCCTAGCATACTTGGGCACCAAGCAACTGTTAATGAACTCTGAGTACAAACTTTTGTCTCTATAGGGGCAAATCTAAACAGATGTAGACTGAAAATAATTGTGTTTTAACCTTCCTTGCATTGATATCCCTCCTATCCATGGTTACCCACTTTAGTGGTTCTTAAGGGGGGGCGGGTCGGAATAACCCTCACATTTTACCTATGAAAAGTAGGAGAAAAACAAAAGAAATCAAACTTCCAAGTTCTACCCCCGCTAACCCTGATATAGTGGCTGAAATGCCATTATAACGGTGCCGCCATAGCAGGAATATTCCTGCTTTAGCAGAATGACATCAGCCTGGTTAATTTTAAAATTTTAATATTTTTGTCGTGTCACCTCAATTTTAAATTGATAAAATATTTCAAAAAATTTCAGAATTTCGTACGAGGTGCCTTTTGAATAAATATGAATTAGGTCGTTACAAAATAATGTGTGCCAAAAGAAGATGTGAACATTGAATTGCTTAGCAATATATGCATTCTAATCAGCACCGCGATCTTATATGATTAAGGCACACTATTATCTAAGCCACAATGTCACATATGTCATAATTATTGGTCTTACCCAATGTGAACACTTAAATGGGATCCAATATTTGAAACAGAGGAGGGCACACCACTAGTTATTATTCCCATCACTTCCACCAAATTTCTTTGGGAAAGAATCATTTTCTTCCTTAGTGAAAGCGGTTGGAAAGCCTTTAAAAGTTGATATGACTACGATGAATAAGACAAGATCAAGTTGTTCTAGGGTAAAGGTATAAGTGTATCTAATAGATGAATTCCTTGTAAGAAACAATATGGGAATGAGGAAGAAGACATAAGAAGTATTGGAGAAATGAGTGACAATCAGATATGACTTGTAACACCTTGGAAATGGGAATGTTGAAAGAAAGGAAAAGTTTAGAGTTCTTGGCACTAAGGCAGTGACTACGAGTTCTATCTACGGATGGTAGGAAGTCTTACGGGCTGTAGAAGGGAAATAGTAGGGTTAAGTTAAGTTTTTGGAAAATTTAAAGTTTCTAAAGATCGACCTATGAGTAGCCAGGATGAGCCGTAAGAGTTTGGATAGGTCGTAGATGGCACTCGTTGAATTGAACCAGACTTAGTAAATTATTGAACTTAAACTTAGGCTCTATTGAAGGGGTCTATGGACCGTAGACTGAGTGACGGATCGTAGATTGATCTCATGGAAATTTAAAGAAATTTTAGGTTTCTAAAGTTGGTTCCATGGTTGACCAGTACTGGATGTAGGAAGTCTTACGGACCATAGGTCCAAACCGTAGAAGCCATCCGGTAGTTACTCTTAAGGGTATTTGGGTCTTTTAATTTGTATTTAATACCTATACTATGTTGTTTTGACCCTAATTCTAAGACCTTTAACTACCTTTTAATTCCTAGTTCTACCCAAACACTTTCGTTCTCTCAAATCCCCAATTATCATCCAAGTTCATCGTCTCCAAACTCTCTCAAGCTTCAAGGAAGAAATTTAGGGTTCAAGCTTCAGCTCTCGTTTTTCCTCCATTGCTTTTGGACTTTTTTTATCAAGGTATGTGGGATTTCACCATTGGATTTCATTCATCCAATGGGTCCCAAAGGATTTCTAAGTTTCCAATTCAATTTCACCTAAATTGTTTAGAGTTTCATGTGATCTTTATGGGTCTTAAGTAATGTTGATTTAATTGTCCAATTTAAATCTTCATATGCATGTTTTGGTTAAACTACATGATATTCAATTGATTTCTATAAGACTGGTGCATTATTCATGATTTTGACTATGAATTTATGAAGAAATCCATGAAGTTATGAATATGAGTTATGAAAGTTATGTATCTTTTTATGAGAAGGATGTTTATGATCTAAGGTTGATTTTGAGATAAAAATCATCAAATTGTAAAAGGTTTTCTCACATAGTTAGATAATCATGATTGTTGAATGGATTTCTCACATATGCATATGAATCATGGTTTAAAGGAGCTACTCTTATAAGACTTTATGATTTAGATTAATACTATGATTATTGCCTTCCCTAATGATATGTATTTATAATTGACTCTACCAATTATATTGAGAGTTAACTTAGCACCGAGAGAAATTTGAGATGGAGGCTCAAATAGGGTAGTCTATAGTAATAATCATTAGTTCCAAACTATGTGCCTCCGTAGGATTGTCTTCAATAACCTAGCTAATGGATCTACAAATAGCTTATGACTGAATGATAAAAAGTTCTACCTTGGAAAATAGACTCTCCATTCTCAGCGCAGGAGTTACATCGGATTTCATGTTATAGCTCGTATGGTCTATTGTCGATTAAAGCTAATATCCCACAAAACAACCTAAAGTTACTTCAAAGGTTTTATGAAGCTTTCATTATGTTTTATGATGTATTGACCATGTTCAGGATTTACGAATCTTCCTTAAAGGCTTTTCAAGATGTTTTAGCTTAGTCATTTGTACCATGTTTTCCTTTATGTCCCTTATAATCATGTTTCACATTTTATGCATATCCCTCATACTTATTACATTTCATGTACTAATACATACTTGTGCCTATATTGTCTCTTAATGTAGGGTTTGACGCTTCTTCTCCTCTCGCTTATGGCTAGTTGATTGGTTGTTCGGTGAAGACTTGGTGAGTCCACATATTCCGAAGAATGTATTATCCTTACTATGCTTTATTATGTCTTTATTTTTCAGAAGTTATACGTGGTGTATGGGTTACATCCCAACCACTCTTTTGATGTACTAGATTGGCTTGTTAAGACTCTGATTCGACTTCCTCTCTTATGTTAAACTTTTTTTTTTGATATGAGACCTTCTTCTTTATTTCTTGTATTTTTTATTATATTATGTTGTATGTATGTCAAGTGGCTTGTGTAGGTCATCTCGAGGTCTTATATTCCATGTCACGTCTAGGGTGTACTTTGGATAATAACAAACTTGGTATTTAGAGTACAAGATTTTCAAAAAAATCCTAGGATGTCTCACATGCCGCGTTGAGTAGAATTTTGTTCATGAGTGTAAAGCGCACCACACTCATGAATAAGAGGCTATAAAATGTTTAGGAAACTTCACTTCTTTCACTACTCTAAAGTCGTGCAATAGAGTTCATCTCTATAAAATTCCTTCTCCTAACTCCTATTCGATGTTTTTAGGATATGGCTCTCTGAAGAGCTTCTGTGAGAAGGAATGCGGGTGAGAATGTGGAGCTTGAGGTTCCTCAAGTTTTGATTGATCCTTTGGCCGATCAAGTGACTCATGCCGAATTCCAAGCCAGTTTCCAAGTGTTGGCTCAATATATGAAGACCCAAGCTAATAGAGAAGTTGTTGTCCCCATGAACCCAAATATGGGTATGGCAGCAATAAGTATAACAAACTTCACTAGGATGAATTCTTTGGAGTTCCATGGTTGATGAGGATCCTCAAGAGTTCATCGATGAGATGTATAGGATAGTGGAAAATATGGGAGTGTCAATAGTGGAAAAGGTGGAATTGGCCGCTAAACAATAATAACAATAACAACTACAATAACAATAATAAGAATAACAAGAATAACAATAATAACAATAACAACAATAACAATAATAACAACAATAACAATAACAAGAATAACAATAATAACAATAACAAGTAACAACAACAACAATAACAATAACAATAACAATAACAACAACAACAACAACAACAACAACAACAACAATAATAATAATAACAACAGTGACAATAATAATAATAACAATAATAGCAATAACAATAATAAAAATCTTAATAATAATAACAGTGATGATGATGATGATGATGATGATGATGATGATGATGATGATGATGATGATTACAATAACAATAATAAGAATAACAACAACAACAACAACAACGATGATGATGATGATGATAATAATAATAATAATAATAATAATCATAATCATAATAATAATAATCATAATCATAATAATCATAAACAAGAACAAGAACAACAACAAGAACAAGAACAAGAACAACAACAATAAGAACAACAACAACAACAACAACAATAACAATAACAACAACAGTTAAGACATTGGTTTATATTTTTACCTGATTACTCGAGCTCTTCCTTTTCGTAGATTGTTGTGGCTGATTTCCAGTTATGACTCAAAATATCAATCCTTATTTATTTTAATCCATTCTTTTACATGGCCAAGTCACATATGGTATTAAATAAATTAAGGGTTTGGTCCATTAACTACTAAGTAAATTAATTAATTAATTAATTAATATTCACCAATTAAATAACCATAGTTATTGAATAGTTCAAAATTTTAAAACTAACTTCACCGATTGATCAAGAAATGACTTAGGGAAACTATTGGGAGGGGTAAAATTGTAATTTCATGAAAAATTACAAAAATGACCTTTCGGGTCATTACATTATTCACCACTAAAAACCATGTTCGTCCTCAAACATAAAGTAAACGAAAGGAAGAATAACCGACGTTGCCAAAAGCCTAAGGCATGATCTTTCACAGTCGGTGTTTATCTCTCCAAGTGAGCTCCTCTTTAAGACCATTCCATCAAGATCAACTACTAAGAGCTAAACTTTCGAATTAAATTTTGATAGATCTATAAATCAGGAATGATTACCAAGTCATAGACTAACCCATGAACCAAATCTTAATCGAAACCCTTCGGACCATAACACAACCACCTGGACAAATCTCTTCTCACGTAACTACAATAATAATCTGAATCAATACCGGCTACAAGCATAAGTGAACCTGAACCAACCACCCCACACTGATAATGCACCAACTGAGGATGAGAAGATTCGTTTGTTCAGTAAAGGTTTGAATTCTGAGTTGCAAGTTTTGTTTGTGCATATGACCTCTACAAGTAAGGTCTTCAATGAGATGACTGTTTGTGTGAAAAAGGTAGAGAGTACGACAGGATAGAAGGGCCAAGACATTTACTAAAAGGTCCCAGAATGTGGGAAACTACTGTGGTACGTATTCTAAGAGTTTCGGTCATCATGTGTATTCAGCTCGTCCATTTCACTCGTCTATGACTACTTCTACGGGTGGTCACTCAAGGGTTCCACAAAAGACTCTAACTCAGGGTGGTTAAGGAACTTCTTATGCATCAGCTAACAGACCCTCACTTGACTGTGAATGTTTTAATTGTAAGTCTAGACACTTTAAGAGGGAATTCCCTCACAAAAAGACTAATTGCCAAGTTCATCAGCAGACTAGAGTAGTGGTTCCAATGGGTGGAGGAAATAATGGCAGAGGACATCCACAGAGTGGGTAAAAAGGTAATTAAGGAGGTCGTGAAGGCCAAGGAAATGGTAATACAAGGAGGAGAGCAGTGCATCCTGGTAAGGGGATTACCCACAATGATGACATATGTTACGAGCTTATTTTAAACTGCATCAGCGGCACACAATATATCCGTGCAGCACCCAAAGCTCCCCATAGCTTAGGTCCAATCTTTCAACTTTTCCCATGTTCCTTAGTATGATCCTTGTACCTATGAACATTTTCACCTCAAGGCTTCACTTGTTGTGTTGCATGTCACATATCTAGTTATGGCTTTGACATGCATTCGACTCATTTGGTGCACCCATACATGCTGGATCACTTTTATGTGCACCATGGGGTTTGGCTATGGACATGTTTGTCCCTCAACTGGACCTAAGCATTGATGTTGCATGCACAGTCCTATCCTCAAGCTTGCATGTTGCCTCGTGCATGTGCACTTGGCCCTTGCTTCACCTGAGTAGGGAAACTTCCAATGCTTGGCCTTAGCCACGTGCGTCTTTTTTTATTGTGCCTTCATTTGTCTTAGGGCATAGCTCACACATCATGCATACAAGTACAATAATGCAACATCTCCCCACGACTACAAATCTAGGCCAATGGACCCTTGCTCGCTTGGTTTAACCCTTGCCAAGCTCACAAGTTAGATCACGAGGGTCATGAGTAAGTTCTTCAATTGCTTAATCACCTGAGAGGTGTTATTCCACTAAAAGGGCAGACCAGAGGGCCCATCGTTCCAAATAGTAAGCCTCTCTCCTTGTGGGGATACCGAACGTTGGCTTTCGAGCCACACACTGCCCATAGAGCTCTCTAACTCATATGGGTACCTAGTACAATCCTTTGACAACCCAGTTAGGCCCTTGAGGTTCCCCCTCAAGGCACCACACTTGGGGAAAAACACCCAGGGGAGGCTAGTAAGCTGTCACCATGTATACCTTCTTATACATGCTTAAAAACATTTGCCCAAAAGGCACCAGTAGACATCCTTCTGTCTGAGAATCCTAATGGGCCATTGACGACTCTACCAAACTCCAAATGAGGTTCTGTTTGGTTTTTCTTACTCCTATGGAATTTCTTCACACGTCAATGAAATTTCATCCCATTCCCATACTCGTAGAATGGGTTATAGCCTTCAGACACATTGGATAATAATGACAATTCCACTAATCCTTGGCTAAGTGAATCCCATATCCGAACGACCTTGAAATGACCCCAAATTTGGTAAGCATATATTAGAATATGATAGGAACAAGTCGCTAGCTTGGAATCCCCAAATTCCACTCTTAGCTCAAGAATATGCGGTAATGACATACCTTGCCGCATATGGCCTTCGCTGACATGCTAGACCCTTGGGTGCACCCTAAGTCCTTGTCAAACATATTTGGACCTCTTAGGAAATGCCATGAAACATCCCATAAGGTTTTTTCCTCTTACTATTCCTCTATGCCTCATCGTCCTACTTCAGCCCCTCCTACAACATATGTCACCTCACGGCTGACATAGGTGTGGCCTGCTTGGCCCGCACTTCCTGACTGACTTACTAGCATGTGTACACACCTATATTTCTAGATAATTACACCATCACACACCTAATACATTTATCATCTCGATGACATATGACACTAACAAAGACCCAGAGTTTTTAACCTTAGGTCTTTACATCGTGTTTCCCAAATCCATGTGTGATGGAGCTTTTTTTAGCTCCTATTAAGTTTGAGTCATGCCCCTCGCACTTCCTCCCATAAGTTTTTTCCAAGCTGTATCTACATTGCACCTCCCTATGTTCACTTGGATAGTGCCTTTGCACCTGCACCCTATGGTGACTAACTTTGTGATGACACTCAAGTCAACCACACCATGACCCTCACAGACTTCAACTGTCTGGAACATGTTTCTTCCTTGCAATACACTTGCAATCATGCCAGTGTCGCAAACAAGACTAAGCATTGGAGGCCCCACAAGCATGTCCTTAACATCTTCAGCCCAACCTAGTATATGGATGCACCATGGTGCAAACTATGTAGTACCGCAAACAAAACTAGAGCATTAGAGGCCCCGTAAGAATGTCCTTGACATCTAGCCTGGTCTAGATACTGAGTACCCCCATTGATAACTCGCAGTCCCACTGTGTCTTACTTTTATTTGAAGACATCCATTCCCTTTAGCCATTCGCTTCAATATCACAAACATACCTCGGCCTGATTAGACGAGAAGGTAGGCATCCCTCGATGTGGCATCCATGCCACTCATACCCTTATGGTCCTTTCACAAACATAATTCTATCCTAATCAGCATACAACCCGACCTTTGGCACTCACGCTACAACATGGCACCTTTGGCTCATCATGTGTTCCACACTTGTAGGCCTTTTGCACTTCCTTGGGACGTAATTATGGCAAGTACTTAACATATCAAAGTGTCTCCATTCACATTTATCTCTAAACAAGACTCTTCATCCAGAACACTTTATTCCCCTTTGTAGCTCTTCGATACGCGAACGCTAAGCCTATGGTGAGGACCAACTTGGTGCTTCACATTCTCGGCTGGCCTATGGAGAGGACCCTCTAGGTGATCTCAATTCTCGAATGGCCTATGGAGAGGCCTACACAACACTCCCATCTATAGTCTTACCCGACTCGACCTTCTACTCTTTGAAATATTTCATTTGTAAACTTGGATACCCATCCAATTCTGATGCTTCAGCTAATCCCATCTTGATTCATTCCCTTACCATAATACTTTAGCATTATGCCTCCCTATGAGTGGTTTGGCAGACGTGCCTCTCACACACCCGATGGATGACTCTGCCTTTTCTTGAAACTACGGTCTCTTGCAAAATATCTTGCACTCAGGTCCTACTTCATGTTAGTAGTGTGTGTAGCATTATCAACTTACAAGCCCAGCTTGCTTATGCAGTAGACTCCAACCTACTTTTCCTGCATGATTCTCATGTAGGGATTCTCCTACTATTCTTCACATCCCATCAAATGGCTAGGTAATCTCAATGTCCGACTATCCAGAAGGACACATTTAGACACCCTCAGGCATGGCTCAAGTCCATTCATGAATTGATGTTGATGATTTGTACTGTTGAGGTGTTGTTATTGAATTATGTTCTTCATGAATTATGAACTGTTAGATTGGGCTGACTTCTATGCAGGTTGTAGTTGTGGAGGTTCTGTTGGGTGTGATAGGAGTATTCATATTCTTCCTTGCTTTACCTTACGTTTAGCGATTTTCTTGCTGAGTACCGTATTTTTTGGTACTCATTCCTTTCTTCTACACTTGTGTAGGTTACGAGATCAGATCATCGTGATACTCTCCCTCTCCTCTTCTTGTCTGAGGCTTTCTGTGGAGACTTGTGAGGTAGTTGTTTGTCATCTCAGCGGACCCCGCCCTCTTCTCATTTATATGGACTTGTTCTATTTCGAAAACAATGACATTGAGACTTGTATTTTCTTCACTGCTATTGAAATACAATAGTGGCTTGTACACGTGACAACCAGTTTTGGGGGGTTTTATGAGTTTGATTAAGTTGTCCGCTTGTTTTGTTATATTGAAATCTCATTTCCGCTTTATTACTGCATTTATCTATTTAATCAGATTTTAGATTGACTTGTCTTGGTGGGATAAGACAAGTGTCATCACATCAATTTTTGGGTTGTGATAAAAAGGATTTTTGGTACATTTGAGAGTTTTGAGCTAAAATCATCCCTGAAGTATAACTCAAACTTAGGATACATCCTTTTGCTATAATTCTGAATAAAAAACATCCTTCAACTATCTCAAATTTTACAATAAACATCCTTCTGTTAACTTCTGTTAAAAAACTAATGGTTGAAATAATAACATGTCAAGCAGGTGACTTCCCCCAAAATCTCCATATTCTATCGTCTTCATCCTTTAGAAACGATAGCTGGAATTTCTTTTATGCTTTCAAGCAGAAAAATAATTTGCTCTAATTGAAAGAGATGGACTTTCTGAAAGGTTAGGATGCTAGTTTTTATTTTCGTTGTTTTTATCGTCTCGAAAGAACTATTATATTTGTTAAGCACAAGTAGCAATAACCACAGCCAAGATTTGCTATGGCAATGTAAAATGTACCTTAGTTATTTTCAATAGACTATTCAGAAAATTGAAAATTGATGCATTGCAGAATGTGACACTTAACAGACCATTTTTGAAAATCGAACATTGATGCATTGCAACAGAAAAAAATAGCAAAAAACTAGTAAACCATTACCAAAAACCAGTAAAAACAACACCAAACCAGCTTAAAACAGCAATGCAACAAAAAAAATAGCAAAAAATTGATAAATAAATAGAAAAATAGTAAAACAAGACCAAATTAGCTAAAAACAGAAATACAACAGTGGAACTGGTTAACTAGTAGTAAACAATTAAAAAAAATTGAATTGGTAAACCAATAGTAAATTCTTTTGGGCAAAACATAAGAAAACGATCGCGAAATCTTGGTT
>JAJONR010000082.1:0-26791 GCA_029582245.1 Solanum etuberosum
TCTGCTACGAAAAAGGGTTGTGATAAGAAACGCTCAATTTTTCGCGCTCTTGCTACGAGTAAACGATCCTCTTCGGATAATTCTTTGTTTTCCATATTCCCTGCTCTTCTTAAGTCTACTCTCTCATGCTTTTTTGGGACCAAGCTTTTACCGGTTGAAAGGGAGAGGGAAAATATTCATATTAAATAAATATGAAGTAGAAGAACCCAGATTCCAAATGAACAAATTCAAACTTGAAAAGGATCTTCCTTATTCTTGAAGAATGAGGGGCAAGGGGATCCTAACAACTATCGATTAGGTTAAAAAAGTGCCCCTACACATGAAAAAAACTAATTAAAAGGGCAAAAGAGACGAAGGCCAAAGCACTCCCACCAGAATTATATTTAAAATGTTGTTTACAAAGATTACATATACTAAAAGTTCATTCATCATTCAAATAACAAAATTTCCACACATGTGATTTTAAAGTACATTGTACCTTGGTCTTACCCCTACTTGGAACAATAGGGGGACGACTAGTTCCAACCAGAGGATTGTCCTAAGGTGGAGCTTCGGTACTATTGAGGTCGGGACTAGTCGGTGTATCATCTAAATCTACTTCTTCAATTTCTTGACAATTACCATAATGTCTTTCATAAGCCTCTTCGGGAATTATAGGAGTATCTGAATTAATTTCTATAGGACCGGGACGAGAAAAACTAGTTCCATTCACATGTGTGAATTCATCCGTATTTATTCTAACAAGAGGAAATTTAGATTTAGAAGAACTAGAACATTTATCCTTTTTATTAAACAAATTTTTTACTCCTTGTGCAATCGATTTTTTACCTCAACTTTTTTTAGAAGAATTCATGATATAAAATATGAAATTTAACAAGCACAAATAAAATATAATAACTATAACAAGAACAACTTACAAATAATAAATACAAAAAATAAATATAAGATTAGAGAGTGGAACGAAGGTACCAAATGTTTGTGTAAAGAACAAACAATTATAACCGAAAATTGAAAAATAAATGTCAAAACTTGAAGTTTGAAGAAGATTCCTCCTTCAAAATTCACCAACTGATAATTCAAATCTTCACAATTGCAAAATAATATGATTAAATTTGGAAGTTGAAACTTGAAACTTTGAGAAAGATTGAGAGTTGGGAGAAAATTAATAATTGATTTTGTAAATTTGTAATTAAAAATATAAAGAGAGGGAGTATTTATAATTTTTACAAATAAAAGGGGAGTAGGGGATTTGAGGGTCAAAGATCCGTTAGAAAAAAATTGTCGTTGTAGACAATTAAAAAAAGTGTCGTTGGCACTTGAATAAATGCATGGAAGCTTTGAGTTATATGGGCATTGGCACTTGCATAAATGCACTGCCTTTTGAAAAGAATGCAGGCTGATCTTCAAACTGCACTGCTTGTCTGCCACACTTGTCTGCTGCAGGCACAATATTTTTAATTTTCTTAAAATGATTTCAAGGTACCAGACCGGAACCGGGATGAACCTGTACCGGTATACCGGTACCAAATCATGATACCGTTCTGTTTCGGTACTGGTTCAATGTATCCTATTCTGTCCCAAATACTACCGGACCGCAATGGACTAGAATGGTACCGGAACTGTACCGGTACAACCTAGTCAGGTGCACAGTCTTACTTGAAATCAAGAAATTAACTATGTCAAAAGGTCCCAAACTGTAAGTCCCCTCAAGGTTATTTATATGTAAATGCCTTTGTTTTTTATATTAAGAGTGTTTCTATAGTGACCCCAAGTCATTTATCACTTGCTGGAACTGACACCTCAGTCACCTGGTTATTCATTTTATTTTTATGCAAGTTTATGTATTTTGGAGTTTTAGAAACTTGAACGGTTGACTTAGGTCAAAAGTTTAGTAAGACGTTCTTAGAATGCAATTCTGACAGCTATGTTAGCTCTGGAATATCGAGTTTCGTAGAGAGCGGCCTTTCATGAAGATTCGAGGGTCTCTAGGCCAGTTCTGAGTCCCCTTGTGGAGTTAGCTTAAAATGGAGCTTGATCGTGGGACCTACTTTTTGTCGAGATGATTTTGGTTGAAAGTTTTGACTTCTCCATCGAATCTATGATTTCAATTTTCTGAAGTAGCAGATATTTTTTGTGGGCATGAGGTTAAGGATGAATCACAATCACCCGATTAGGGAATTTGGGATTTGGCCAACATCAACTTGTGCAGGCCTCGGTTCCCTTCGCGTTCACGGAGCCCCTTGGCCATGTTTGTGAAGACCAAGTCTAATGGTATCTATAATAACATTGCTTTTTCTGCATTTGTGAGGGTTAAGGCCTTTTGTTTTCTATCTCATGGGCACCCTTGCCGTGTTCGCGGAGCTTTATCATGTTGCTCTCCATGATCTCATGGCCTTTGCCACATTGATAAAGGCCTGAATTGTTTACCTCCATGATTTTGGGCCCTTCTGGTCGTGTTCGCGATGAGCAATTTGTATGGTGTTCTTAAAAAAATGCCCAAATGTATTTCAGCTCTCTTCCATTATTTCAATTGGAAATATCTCGAGCATTAGAGCTCCAAATTTGGAAATTTAAATTCTTGAGCATTCGGGGAGACCGTGGTGTCACATAAGAGTGTTTGGGAAGAGTCAGGATTTTGTTGTTCGAGGTAAATTCAGCCCCGAAAGGGCTGTCCAACTCTCTTTTTTTAGCTTAAATTGGTTTTTCGTTGCATGTGTTTGTTTTGGACAATTTTGAGCCCCGTATTGTGACCCATTTTGGGATACATGTTTGGAGAGTTAAATTGGACCGTTTGATGGAGTCAATTCAAAAAAATTATGTCTGGATCCCATATTTCTTAATTTGACTCCAATTTAGGTCCGTCTACAACTATTGTATTTTTGTGTCTAAATGATTATATTAATGTTGTGATCTTATTTTTGATAGCGTGGAAGTGTTCAGAGGCCATTCAGAAGGGAAAAGTTCCAAAATTTTAAATTGGAGCGTGAACAGTCTAATTTAAGGTAGGCTACGACTTCTCACTCTTCAGATTGATCTTGAATATATTAATGTAAGTTGATTTGTGTCAATTTGGCTTTAAAATCTACTTGATCATTCTTAGTTTGCTAGAAATAACATTTTAGATTTTCTATCGAGTTTTCCATGACTTTTGGCTTGTTGGTTTTATTTTTCGAGATCATTTTTACCTTATGGCGTGATTGGTTACTATTTGTGATTGATATTAAACATATTTGGCATTTGCATGGCGTAGACTACTGATTCCATGAACTTGCATAGTTTGAAATCGATAAGACTTAGAATCTCTCCAATGTTATTTCGTGTGGCTTAGATCCATTGAGACTAATTTAGAAGACTTGGGTCTAACATCGTTATCCTTAGTTAGGTGACAACTCAGCTCAACTTTCAATTTTCTTCTTGGTTTTATCCATGGGATTTACTAAGCATGTACGCAGTTTATTTTTGGTTTTGATAACGCTCAACTACACTTCATCAAATTCTAAGTGTAGGCCATAACTAATAAGTATAAACCCAACTAAGAGTTGGGGTCGATCCCACAGGGAGTGATATAGTAGAGAATTTGATCAAGTAGTAAAATTGTGTCCTAATCATTTGTAGAGATAGAAGTTTTGTAACATTAAAGTAAATCACAAAGTTTCGACAATTAATATCTAATGGGGGAATTTGGGTAACCAATTTATGAATACTAAAACAAGAGGTAAACAAGTAGAGAAGGTTTCTTGGGAGTGTGATAAGCTGAATGTTAATTTTGTGTAATGGGTGATTACTAGTTACTCAAAGATGTTGAATCTCGGTGGGTAGGCTAGGTTTTGAGTGCAATAGTCATTTCTCAATCAACTATTTCGATTCAAGTAAGTTCTTTTGAACCTCAACAAGCACAACACAATCGAAAAAACCATTGCCTTAGTAAATCCATTTTTCAAGTTAGATTTGCAAGATTGCATTCAAACCCACTTTCTCAAGCTAGATTCATAACAATGCCATCAACACAATCATAAACTAATAATTTGACTCTAACACTTCTTTCTCAAGCAAGTATCGAGTGCTAAGCTAGAATTGCATTTGCAACTATAATTTCTCAATTAAAAAAAGAATAATTAATTGAACCCACTTCAAATCAACAATAAAATCAGTAACTAACAACACCCATTAGCTAATTAACGCATTCAACTACATAATCACACCCCCAAGAATGGGGGTTATAGCCAACCATAGTAATGAACAAGAAATCGTTACCAACAAAGTTTTCCATCAGGTTTGACAATGATCCACAAGTTTCCATATGCTAGAAGTTAGGCTAAAAGTCTCACAATCCTTAAATCTCTACTTAAAAATGTACAAGCAATGCTCTGTAATGTAAAAACTGAAAAACCTAGTGAAAAATGTGGAAACTCCTTCTCTTTTTTTCAAAATTGCATTTATACGTTCCAATAATTTCAGCATGAAGTCAACTCGGCAAAGTAAGTTGGGCTCGCCGAACTGGTTGGCGATGCGCCGAGTGCTCCTCTTCTCGCCTTTTTCGCGTGACTTTTCAAGAAATCATTTTGTAACTTTTGGTGAAGTAAGTCGAGCTTCGCCGAACTAGTAGGCGATGCACCGAGGACTCCTCTTCTTGCCTTCTTGGTGTGGATTTTCACCACTTCTTTTTGTAACATTTGGTGAGCTAAATCGGCATCGCCGATCACTTTGGCGTGTCGCCGAATCACTTGTTTGAATGCCAAGTTGGTTTTGTCCCTGGTCTGGCATGCTGGATCTTTAGGTGAGCTGAAGGTCGACTTGGCGACTAGCTGAGTGGCTTTGGCGAGTACCAATTTTGCTTTCCTTCAACTTTTTCAGCTTTTTCGCTCCTAGTTGCCTTTTAATGTCCTTGCCTTACTCTTTTGCCTTCATTGTTGCATATTAATATTTTAACATGAGTTATGAGAATAAAATAGGCATTGAGGACACTAAATCCCTTAATATTTAGCCCTAAATAAGTCAAAATCCCTGACTCGTTAACACCCCCAACTTAAATTTTTGCTTGTCCTCAAGTAAAACACGAGATCAATCAGGCCAACAAGGATGTCTACAAATAGTGCTACTTGAGACTCAACATGAATGCACATGAGGTTTAATCTACATATGCAATGTTAAATTGTGCACTAGAAGTTTCAAACCATGATTTGCCACCATCAAATAGAGATCAAGCTCACAATGCTCGCTTCAAATGCAAATTCAAGTTCAACAAGAGTATTAGAATGCCCTCACATCAAGAATGATTCCATGCTCTCACCAAAATTCATCAAAGATTATATCATAAGGAATCAAAATCAACTCCCATACTCTCAAAGATAAACACATGCATGATTCTACCCATATGTTTGCCCGTATTTTCCAATCAACATATCATTCGACTTATGCCAAATCACAAAGGTCTTTTAAGGCTTGTAACAGGGCTGAGGGTGAATGTATGATCATTTTGGCTTAGTGACTTCTACCTTCATGAAGCATGGCTTGCATTTCACTCTTTCTCCTTTTCTTTTACTCTTTTCATTTTCACAATCCACCCTAAGTATTTTCGAGCAAAATTTAAGCACAAAGCCTCTTCTATGGCTCAGTGGATACCCCTTTTCTTTTAACCAATGCACAAATCAAACTTATTTTTCAAACTTTTTCTTTGTTTCTTTTTTTATGGACGGGTTCCATCTTTTTTCAACACAATTCTTCAAGGGTAAATTTCATAAACTTCTTGCTCAATTTCTTTCCTCATTTTTCACCACACCTCCAACTTAGGCTTTTGAACTACGTTGACTATTTAAACGGACCAAGGCTTCATGAAGGTTTTAAGTGGGGAGGAAAGGGCCAAATGTGTTCATATTTCATCCAAAGAAAAGGTTAGGCTAAAATGGTGCCAAGCTAGGTTCACACTCTCACAAGGTGGTAACTGATATACCTTGAGTTTACAGTATTTTTGATGCATTTCACTTAGAGTTTGTGTGAGTCTTGGGCTATTTGTTATTAGATGTGATAGTATTTGGTATCATTTTACAGGAAATAGGTTCGAAAGCGGTTGAGAGAAAAAAGAATTGAAGTGGAAGCAGTAGCAGTCGATGAAGCCAACCACGGGCCATAGGTGAAGGATCGTGGATGTGAGTTCAAGGAATTCTGACCAAGTGTGGAACCACGGAGGCAAACGATGCCCCGTAGAGTGACTGACAAACCGTAGATTGATGGCCATCGTTTGATTCAGAAAATTGAAGTTCCAGTACTTGAACCACAGAAGAACAGGACGGACCGTAGTCCAAACCACGGACTGTCGGTGGCAATCGCCTTTTGAAAACTCTACATTATTTTCCATGTGCTGAACCACGGACCGTAGGCTGATTCACGGTCCGTAGGTTGTGTCGTCGATCGAAACCGCGTCTAATCCAGTTTTCCTTATTTCATTTTCCTGTTTTGTTTAGGACTTGTCTACTATAAAAACAAGTTGTTATTTACGTTTTTGGAGTTAGACCCTATTGGAGATTATTGTTTTTGGTTTTTTGAATTATTTTGCAAACTTTTGGCACTTTAATTCCGGAAACTAGGTTTATGCAATTTGCACTTTGAATTTCAATTCAAGATTTCGGTATTCATCTATTCTAATTGTAAGTTCATGATTTCTTTTAGTAACCTTAATATTAATTCTGAATTCTCAAGCATGAGTAGCTAAATCCACAACTAGGGTTGTGGGAACCATGAGCAATTAACAACGTATGACTAATAATTAAGTAATTCTTGAATAGTGTTTATGCATGTATTGTTAATCCTTTCGTTTAGAAGTCTTTTTAACATAGGCCAATGTTAGAACTCGCCTCATTCCTACTTGCCTTACCAAGGGGGTAATGAATGAGAAAAGGATTAAAAAACAGAGATTTAGTTATTGATTTGTTTCTATCTAATAGTCTGACTTTAATCAGTTGACGTGAGGGTGGATATCCCACTCAATTGACAAGAGGACTAATCTGGGGTAAAGGTAAGGGTTAGGAAAGCACACACCCGTACACTTACCAAGTTGCGAGGTGAAAGTTCCTACTTGAATTACCAATCACTTAGGGATACCTAACTTATCAGCCTTGCATGTCAAATACTAGGATAAAATTACTATTATTAGGAATATTGCGTTAAGAGGTTGTGGGGAACACATATACCATAGTTTCCATCTTATATTAATATCTTATATTATGAATCTTGTTTACTTGTTACTTATTAATTCAAACCAATAATCTATTATTTTATTTACAAAACCCCTCATTTTGTTACTTTTTCTTAGAAATAGTTTGGCTAAACAGAGATAATTATGAGTTAAGTTTAAGTCTAAACCATATTCCTAGTGGGATCGAACCTAACCTAAAAGTTAGGTTCTTTATTTGGCAACGATTGCTTATACTTCTTTCGGGAGGTGTAATTTGAGCGTATCAAATTTTGGCGCCACTGTCGGGGACCTCTAGTGTGTGAGACTAGATCCATAGGATTAATGAGTTTAATGTGTTGGATCTTTATGTGACATGATAGGAACCGATATGATAGCATGGATTAAGCTAAAACTTAAACTAGGTGCTTCAATAATTCAATAATGAAACAACGTGCCAAGTGTTTGTGAGGAAATTGTATGTTCATGCAGTATGTGCCAATCTAGAACTTGCCTCGTTGGTCCTGTTAAGATAATCTAGGCTAGAAATTGGGAAATGATCATAGGCCCTTGTTCAAATAAGTCCACTCAAGCCTAAAAGAATCCAACCAAAAGAAATAAATGCTCCCTTTGATCAAAATATTTGAGCCTAATGAATACCATTTCTTTCAATACACCCAACTCACCTTCCCTAAAAGATTGTTTTGGCCCTAGTCCCTCCTTCGACATGTACACCTTAACTTTGGCCAAAAGCCTAAGTTGAGGGTGGCTAAGTTAGAAGTTACCTGAATCTCGACCCTGGTCCAATCTCAGACATTGTGCACCTCAACTCATGCAAAATACATAAGTTGAGGGTGGCTATAAAAAAGGAAACTGAAAGCAAAGGGTATGAAAAGAGCTGTGTATGGAAGAAGAAAAAGGATAGAAAAAAGGTGTGACTAAATTCAAGAAAAACAAAAACAGTGATAATGATGCTGAAAAAAACAAAGAAAGAAGAAGTAAAAGAAGAAGAAAAAGTGGAAAAATAAGAACGAAAAACTCAAGTCACATCTGTGCTGAAGAAAGTCAAGGAAAAGAGCAGAAAATAAAAATATGTCAGAATTGGTTGAGAAAAGAGGTAAATAACCAATGTAATGTCAAGGAGGGCAGAAAAATCACTAAAAGTACCCAAATGTATCCTACCTTACCCTGAGCCTAAGTTACAAGCTAATAAAGTTGTATAGTGATCCTAGTGACTAGTTTGGAGAGTCTATGCAGTGAAAATAAGGGTAAGCCTATGGTATTGAGCACTAACTGTATTTGAATTCACTTCTGAGTGTGAGTGTTTACTGAATCCTTAAGCTTAAATATCAGATTGTTGTGTGAAAAAAGGATTTATTTGATGTGAGGGCACTAGTTACATTGTTGGAGAGTTGGTAGCTTGGTGATTGTTGAGGTGTATGTAGTGATATCTATTGGTATGTCTATGTCATGTTTTGATCCGCATGAGTTAGGTTGAGTCTAAATGAAAAGATTTTCACTAAGTGATGGAATTCATTGAGAAAGCCATGTGATTGCTTGAGTTTGTATGTTTGCTTCTACATGAGTGTCGTTTAGTGTTTTAGTGTGTCGCTTGAGGACAAACAACAAATTTAACTTGAGGGTGTTGATATACCGTGAGATTACGGTATTTTTGATGCATTTCACTTAGAGTTTGTGTGAGTTTTGGGCTATTTGTTATTAGATGTGATATTATTTGGTATCATTTTGCAGTAAATAGGTTCGTAAGCGTTTGAGAGAGAAAATAACTGAAGTGGCAGCAGTAGCAGTCAACAGAGCCAACCACGGATCGTAGGTCTAGTGACGGGCCGTAGGTGAAGGATCGTGGATGTTAGTTCAAGGATGTCTAAGCAAGTGGAACCACGGAGGAAAACGACGCCTCGTAGAGTGACTGACGGACCGTAGATTAATGGCCATCGTTTGATTCAGAAAATTGAAGTTCTACTGCATGAACCACGGAAGAACAAGACAGACCGTAGTCCAAATCACAGACCGTCGGTGGCAACCATCGTTTGAAGACTCTAAATTAAATTTCAAATGCTGAACCACGGAACGTAGGCTGATCCACAGTCTGTAGGTCGTGTCATCAATCGAACCAGTTTTCCTTATTTTGTTTTCCTATTTTATTTAGGACTTGTCTACTATAAAAACAAGTTGTTATTTCCGTTTTTGGAGTTAGACCCTATTGGAGATTATTGTTTTTGGTTTTTAGAATTAGTTTGCAAACGTTTGGCTCTTGAATTTCGGAAGCTAGGTTTATGCAATTTGCACTTTGAATTTCAATTCAAGATTTTGGTATTCATCTATTCTAATTGTAAGTTCATGATTTCTTGTAGTAACCCTAATATGAATTGTGAATTCTCAAGCATGAGTAGCTAAATCCACAACTAGGGTTGTGGGAACCATGAGCAATTAACAACGTATGACTAATAATTAAGTAATTCTTGAATAGTGTTTACACATGTATTGTTAATCCTTTCGTTTAGAAGTCTTTTTAGCTTAGGCCAACGTTAGAACTCGCCTCATTCCTACTTGCCTTAACAAGGGGGTAATGGATGAAAAAATGATTAAACAACTGAGATTTAGTTAAGGATTTGCTGCTATCTAATAGTTTGGATCTTGTTTACTTCTAACTTATTAATTCAAACCAACAATCTGTTATTTTATTTACAACCCCCCCCCCCCCGGCCCCGCCCCTTTTGTTACTTTTTCTCGGAAATAGTTTCGCTAAAAAGATATAATTGTAAGTTAAGTTTAAGTCTAAACCATATTCCTCGTGGGATCAACCCTAACCTAAAAGTTAAGTTCTTTATTTGGCAACGACCGCTTATACTTCTTTCGGGAGGTGTAATTTGGGCGTATCAGTCACAAAGAGGTATAATAGCAATTTGGTTCACTCTAAAAAATTTGTGCCTAAGATCATTTCTTTCATTCACCAACGTTAGTCTATTGGACCAACGGGGTAAGTTCTAGGTATCACAAAGCATATATTTCAAGAAAATATCACCACAGAAGGCTTTCAACACAATCATCGATCATGACTCTACAAATTGATCTCGCATGCAACGATCATCAGAAGACTCATTTCAACAATCTACTAGTCACAATGAGGTGCTAAGAGCTCACACATGACTTATGCAACTCAAATTTGCATCATCAGACTTGCGCAAACATATCGTTTAATCAAGAGTACTATTCAAGTCATCGGTATTGATGACAACCGATACTCAAATATGCAAGAGAACAGCCACAACATTCACAAATTAAGAAACCAGGAGATGTATCAAAGGGATTAAAAACAAACATTAACAAATTTTTGCAGTAATAAATGAGGAGTTTTGGACACAACCAAAACTAGTAAAACACACATTTATCCAAGAAAAACCATATACAATCCAAGGGGATATGTATGAAGATACCCTCACCCACCAAAAAAAACTAAACAATGTCCTCAATGTAAAATAAAATAAATGTCTTAAAAGTAAATAAAAACAACATAGGAAGAGAGTCAAGATCCCCATGTAAGACTAAGCCTGAGGAGACTGTTGTGCATCTAGTGCTCCCTCAATCTGGGCATCAGTGCCCGGCTCTCCTCCAAGAATGGGCTGCGATCCACTAGAACCAATCATCGATGTGTCCCGCAGTGTGGCCTCCATAGCTGTCTGGACCAAATTACTCTCAACGTCCTCCAAGTTAACATACACAGCGGCATCATGGGTCCCAAGCTCCTCCTCATCTGTCTCGGGAGCGTCTGACTCATTCTCTACATCAGCTGCAATAGCATCTCCGGTAATGGTAGCCGGAGGGATCTCAGGAATAGTTGGTAGCTCTGAACTAGGATCCTCGGGGATATCAACTCCACCCCACAACATTGAAATATCAGTAGATTTGAGCTCATCCACATCACGCCTCAATCCTGCAACATTAGCCTTTCAAGGCTGTCACATCCTTAGACTGTCTACCTCTCTGCTCACATGCCTCAACTCGCACGGTGAGTGCATCTAATGCTAGCCCATGGGCCATAATCAACTTTATATGCTCTTGAAACTCATCCTGAATGGGGGCAAGGGCAGCAACAATGGCTCGCACAATAAACACTGGGACATCTGCCTCAACCCGAGAGGCACGCACATCGGCCGAATGGGCTAGGTTGCCCATTCTATACAACATGGCCTATGTCAATGGGCGGCGGGAGACAGTAGCAACAACAGAAGTAGTAGGAAAATATGAGGTAGGTGTACTTGATGGCTCGTCGACCTAAGAAGGCTCGCCGAGTGGAACAAGTAGTGTATGTCTCCAAAGTTTCTACATCGACAGCTGGGGATGTATCTACCGGCATTGTCCTCCTCCTATTGGACTCATCATTCAAATACTCTGCATCAATCCTTCTAATAACAGTAGAAGAGGTAGGAGTGACCTTAACATCCGTTTTAGCCACGAATGGTACTCTAGCCCGGTGGTACAACTCATTGATGAGAACAGGGAAAGGTAATGAAATTTGACTTTGCTTGGCTCTCATGGCCATCTCCTGTGCTATAATCGACCCTAGATTCAGCCTCTCCCGATCAATAATGCACCCCAAAAGTGCAGCCTTTTGGTGCCGGAGGATGGATTCATTCTTCGACGGCATCAGGGTGCTGTTGATGAAACCGAACCAGTACCGAGCCGCGATGTGAATTTCCTTTTTCTCAATTGGGACCCCTGCCTCAACCCATGGAGGAGATCTATCAGTCAGCAATGGAGGAACCATCCCTTCAAGTCGTCTAACGACTTGGTCTGATCATCCGCTGGTTCGGACTCATAGTCCAGAGTTCTGGACCCAACCCCTTCCTCACGGTCAGGCTCAGATTTAGTGAGGTGGGTAAAGTAGTCACCCATGCTGTCAGAGTTGGAAATGCTCGAACTCGGCTCCCCAGGTCATTTTTCTTTGTCTGTACTCTCCCCCCTGTCGGAGGAAGTTTTGGTCGCATTGATCTTGGAGGGAAAACCTCCATAGCTATGACCACCACTTTTTCTTTCTTCCGAGGTACTGGACCCTTTCCAGGACCTTAGGTCTAGCCATATCTGCAAAACAACACAAATCAAACAAATGTGGTTGCCAAGGGTTAGTGAAGTATCAAGACTGAAAATTTGTAGGAAAACTCTTTGATCAACTCGGCGACTCTCCGAGCTCATTTGGCGAACCATAGAGGGCTCGACAAAATTTAAAAAGTGAAAATGCAAGAAATTTATCACAAATCGGTGAGGTTCAAGGTTGTTCGATGAGTCGCGGAGTAAACTCAGCGAGCACAAGCATACCACCGAATGTTATAAAATCCAACAGCTATATTTCAGGGAAAAAAGGGCGATGTAAGGGGTCAGTTGGCGAACCGCCGATTCATTTGGCAAGCTTGATTAAGCTCGTCGAATGGCCTCTCGTGCCAATTACTTGCACCGACCCCCAATTTTCAATGAACAATCTACAAAATCCAAATGAAAGCCTTATTCTATGCAATTAACGCCTAGCCCATATCATTACCCACCTCGAGGTTCTGAGACTTCCCCAAATTATCTAGAATCGCTCAATCAACGCCTTTGCCCTTAAGAGCAACGTCACCCGATCCATCATTGGGCAAATTAAAGTTGTTTAGTGCGATTCAGGTTACTCAGACTTCACACATACCTAACCCAACATGCTACAACCACAAACCCGCAATTTAAATCAATTTAAACATAAAATTCAAACTACGGTAGGCTAAACATGATATCGAACAAGTTTGATTAACAACACAAAATTCAAAATCAAATTTAGCACACAAATATATATGATAGATCTATCAATTACGCCAACACCCTTAGAATATGGCAAGAACCTAAAGCGAATTCAATATACCAACCTCAAAAGTAGACAAACAAATGACTCGGGCAAAGGCGAAAGAAAGCAAATCAGACAACTCCAATCGTGCAACGACACCCACGCAAAAATTTAACAAAAACTATGATCTAATATGAAGTTGAGAAGTGAAAGAGTCGAAAAATGCAAAATAAAGAGGAGTTTTGAATTTAAAATGGTAGCCTTTTGACTCTTTAGTTCGCGCCTCAGTCGGCGGTTGATACTAATGTCGTTGATCCATTTGGCGACGCTTCGAATGGAATTCGGGAACTTTTCTCGCCGAAGTTACCAGAACTCCAAGCATTTTGTTTGTAAAAAGGGCGAGCGACTTCGGGCTCGCCAAACCACTCAGCGATTTGCTGAGTGGGTTCTAAGCTAGCCGAATCACATATTTCCTCTAAACATCAAATTTTACAGCTGCACATCAAAAAACCGTTATTCAATTAACATAAACTAAAACTTGGGTTGGCTCCCAAAAAATGCCTTATTTAACGTTGTGGCACGATGAAGACATGCTTTCAAGTTTCATTCTTTTTGTTAACCATGGTATCATTTAGTAAACCTTCTTTTGGCCTTGGATTTAAATGGGCCGAGATTTGACCCATCTGTCTTTCCAGCCGCTTAATAGACACCGAGTGTGAAGTAACCGTTTTGTTTAGAGAAGAGACGCTATCTTTCATTTCCTTTAGCACTTTGTTTGATCTTTCCACTTTGTTGAGAATACGAGCAAGCATATCTTCGGTGCAGAAATTTTCAGGATCAACCCTTGGCTCTTTTGAATTTTAACACTCGTGGGGAGGCACATAGAGATCTTTGTCGCTATCTCTCTCCTACCAATTTGTACCATGGTCACGCCCTTCCTTATCTCGATCTCACCAACCATCGTCGTGATCCCTATTCCCACTTGATTCCCGCCCACTCTTAGATAGTTCGGATGAGAACCCCATGACTGATTTGTCAAGAAATGCACTTCATCATTGTACATGGCCTCAAAGTGTGCTTCATTAGGATTTAATCCACTATTAATTCTGATCGCATTCACAGCCTTGCAACCACTTTCCATGACATGTTTCTTCAATAATTCCATTTGGGTCATCATTTTGGCCATGTTTTTTTCTTGCTCTTCGTTCTTTTCCATTTGTTCCTTTGTCAGCCGAAAGTTCGATGGAGACACCTGATCTTCTCTAGTGTACAAAGCCCGATTGTTTTTTGTCATCTCATCAAAAGGGGGAGATGCTATGTCAAACAATTGTCGCATGATTCCTATTCGAATGAGCTGGTCTACCACACCTTTGTTTACCGTGTCGAGGCTCCGATAAAAATATTGCAACAACAAATTGTCTGGTAGCTAGTGAGTTGGGCATTGGAGCAATAAGTTTTGGAACCTTAACCAAGTTTCTTGAATAGGTTCGCCATCTACTCGCTTGAAGTTCTGAATATTATCCATCAGCTTGACAATCTTCGAAGGAGGGAAAAACCTTTCAGAAAATGCATAAATGAGCTCCTCCAAAGAAGTAATTGATTCCCTTGGTAAATCGTCCAGCCACTTTGTTGCTTCCCCCATTAGAGAGAAAGGAAACAAACAAAGTCGGACTGACTCCTGCGTGATGTTCTTGAAATAAACTGGCCCACACACATTCACGAAGTTTCGTATGTGGTCATGAGGGTCCTCATGAGTAAGTCCTCCAAAGAGACCCTTCATTTGCAACAGCTGCAATATGGTGCTGGTCACGTGAAACTCCGCATTGCCCACAGTTGGGGGCAATCGGATGGCCCCTGCACTTCCCAACTTATCCTCATTGACATCATGCAAATTTTCGATGTCATCATTGTTCCAAGTTGGCTAGCATTGCTTCCATTAACAATCATCTCTTCACCTGTTTAAGAGCAGCCAACAAAGAACACAAATAAGATAATTCAACTACAACAAAATCAGTTCACGACTAAACTCAACAAAAGAATTCTAAACATCACTCCCCGGCAGCGGCGCTATTTTTGATAATGCTCAACTACACTTCATCAAATTCTAAGTGTAGGTGGTCGCTAACAAGTTTAAACCCAACTAAGAGTTGGGATCGATCCCTTAGGGAGTGATACTGTAGAGAATTCGATCAAGAAGTAAAATTGTGCCTAATCATTTGTAGAGGTAGAAATTTCATAACATTAAAGTAAATCACAAAGTTTCGAAAATTACTATCAAATGGGGGAATTCGGGTAGCCAATTTATCACTACTAAATCAGGAGGTAAACAAGTAGAGAAGGTTTCTTCGGAGTGTGATAAGTTGAATGTTAGTTTAGCGTAATGGGTGATTATTAGATACTCAAAGATGTTGAATCTCGGTGGGTAGGCTAGGTTTTGAGTGTAATAGCCATTTCTCAATCAACTATTGTAATTCAACCGAGTTCTTTCTAACCTCAACAAGTAACACACAATTGAACAACCCATTACCTTAATCAATCAACTTTTTCAAGCTAGATTTGCAAGATTGCATTCAACCCCACTTTCTCAAGCTACATTCATAACAATGCCATCAACACAATGATCAACTAGTAATTCGACTCTAACACTTCTTTCTCAAGAAAATATCGAGTACTAAGCTAGAATTGCATTTGCAACTATAATTCCATAATTAAAACAAGAACAATTAATTAAACCCACTTCAAATCAACAATGAAATTAGTAACTAACAACACCCATTAGCTAATTAACGCATTCAACTACATAATCACACCCCGAAGAATCGGGGTTTTAGCCAAACATAGTAAAGAACAAGGAATTGTTACCAACAAAGTTTTCCATCAAGTTTGACAACGATCCACAGTCTCCAAATGCTAGAAGTTAGGCTAAAAGTCTCACAGTCCTTAAATCTCTACTCAAAAATGTAAAAATAATGTTCTTGAATGTTTAAACTCAAAAACCCAGTGAACAATTTGGGAACTCCTTCTCATCTTTTCAAAATTGCATTTATACGTTCCCAGGATTTCAGCACGAATTCAACTCGGTGAAGTAAGTCGGGCTCACCAAACTGTTCGGCGATGCCCCGAGTGCTCCTCTTCTCCATTTTTTTTGCGTGTCTTTTCACCAAATTGTTCTATAAATTTTGATGAATTAAGTCGGGCTTCGTCGAACTGGTCGGTGATGCGCAGAGTGCTTCTCTTCTCGCCTTCTTGGCGTGGATTTTCACCATTTCTTTTTGTAACATTTGGCAAGCTAAATCGGCATCACCGATCTCTTCAACGTGTCGCCGAATCACTTGTTTGACCGCCAAGTTGGTTTTTTCCCTGAGCTGGCATGTTGTATTTTTAGGCAAGCTAAAGGCCGACTCGGAGACTCGCCAAGTGGCATTGGCGAGTACCAGCTATGCTTTCCTTCAACTTTTTCAGCTTTTTCACTCCTAGGTTCCTTGTAATGTCTTTGCCTCACTCTTTTGCCTTCATTGTTGCATATTAATATTTTAACATCAGCTATGAGAATAAAATAGGCATTGAGGACACTAAATCCCTGAATATTAAGCCCTAAATATGTCGAAATCCCTGACTCATCAACAACCTCAACTTAAACTTTTGTTTATCCTCAAGAAACACACAAGATCAATCAGGCCAACCGGGATGTCTACAAATAGTGCTACTTGAAACTCAACATGAATGCACAAGAGGTTTCATCTATACATGCAATGTTCAATTGTGTACTAGAAGTTTCAAACCATGAATAGCCATCATCAAATAGAGATCAAGCTCACAATGCTCACTATATATGCAAATTCAAGTTCAACAAGAGTATTAGAATGCCCTCACATCAAGAATGATTCCATGTTCTCACCAAAATATATCAAAGATTGTATCATAAGGAATCAAAATCAACCCGTATTTCCGATCAACATATAATTCGGGTTATGCAAGATCACAAAGGTCTTTTAAGGCTTGTAACAGGTCTGAGGGTAAAGGTATGATGATTTAGGCTTAGTGACTTCTACCTTCATGAAGCATGGCTTGCATTTCACTCTTTCTCCTTTTCTTTCACTCTTTTCATTATTACAATCCACCCTAAGTATTTTCGAGCAAAATTTAAGCACAAAGCCTCTTGTATGGCTCATTGGATACCCCATTTCTTTCAACCAATGCACAAATCAAACTTCTTTTTCAAACTTTTTCTTTGTTTCTTTTTTTTTATGAAGGGTTCCATCTTTTTTCAACACAATTCTTCAAGGGTGAATTTCATAAACTTCTTGCTCAATTTATTTCCTCATTTTCACCACATCAACAACTTAGGCTTTTGGCCTACATTGGCTATTTAAATGGACCAAGGCTTCTTAAATGTTTTAGGTGGGGAGAAAAGGGCCAAATGTGTTTATGTATCATCCAAAGAAAAGGTTAGGCTCAAATGGTGCCAAACAAGGTTCACACTCTCACAAGGTGGTCACAAAGAGGTAGAATAGCAATTTGGTTCACTCTAAAAAAATTGTGCCAAAGATAATTTCTTTCATTCACCAACGTTAGTCAATTGGACCAACGGGGAAAGTTTTGGGTATCACCAAACACATATTTCAAGAAAATATCACCACACAAGGCATTGAACACAATCATCGATCATGACTCTAAAGATTATGCTCGCGTGCAACGATCATCACAAGACTCATTTCAACAATCGACTAGTCACAATGAGATGCTAAGAGCTCACACATGACTTATGCAACTAAAATTTGCCTCATCGAACTTGCACAAACATATCGTTAAATTAAGAGCACTATTCAAGTCATTGGTATTGATCGCAACTCATACTCAAATATGCAAGAGAACAGCCACAAGATTCATAAATTAAGAAACCAGGAGATGGATTAAAGGGATTAAAAACCAATATTAACAAAAAATTTCCATAATAAATGAGGAATTTCAGACACAACCAAAACTATTAAAACACACCATCATCCAAGACAAACAATATATAGTCCAAGGGGATAGGTATGAAGATACCCTCACCCACCAAAAAAAACTAAATAGTGTCCTCAATGTAAAATAAAATAAATGTCTCAAAATTAAATAAAAACAAAACAGGAAAAGAGTCAAGATCGCCCTATCAGGAATCAGTGTCCGGCTCTCCTCCTAGAATGGGTTGTGATCCACTAGGACCAATCATCCATGTGTCCCGTAGTGAGGCCTCCATAGCTGTCTGGACAAAATCACTCTCAAGGTCCTCCAATTCTTCATTAGCATCATCATGGGTCCCAAGCTCCTCCTTATCTGTCTCGGGAGCGTCTGACTCATCCTTTGCATCAGCTGCAACAGTATATCCGGTAATGGTAGCCGAAGGGATCTCAGGAATAGTTGGTATCTCAGAACTAGGATCCTCGGGGATCTCAATTCCACCCCACAACATCGAAATATCAGTGGATTTGAGCTCATCCACATCACGCATCAATCCTGCAACATCAGCCTTTAAGGTTGTCACATCCTCAGACTGTCGACCTCCCTGCTCACATGTCTCAACTCGCACGGTGAGTGCATCCAATGCTATCCCATGAGTCGTAATCAACTCTCTATGCTTTTGTAACTCATCCTGAATGGAGGCAAGGGCAGCAGCAATGGCTCGCTCAATCAACCCTGAGATAGCTGCCTCAACTCGGGAGGCACTCACATTGGTTGAATGGGCTAGGTGGCCCATTCTATACAGCATGTCCTATGTCAATGGGGGGATATAGTAGCAGCAATATAAGTAGTAGGAACAGATGAGACAGGTGTACTTGATGGCTCGCCAACCTGAGATGGCTCGTCAGCTTGAGTGGAAGGAGTAGTGTCTGTCTCCAAAGTATCTACATCGATAGCTCGGGATGTATCTACCGGTGTAGTCCTCCTCCTCCCGGACTCATCCTTCAAATACTCCACCTCAATCCTCTAAATATCAGTAGAAGAGGTGGGAGTGACCTCAAGATCCGTCATACCCACGAACGGTACTCTAGCCCGGCGGCACAACTAACTGATGAGAACAGGGAATGGTAATGAAGTCCGACTCTGCTTGGCTCTCATGTCCATCTCCTGTGCTATAATCGACCCTAGATTCAGCCTCTCCCGATCAATAATGTACCCCATAAGTGCAACATTCGGGTGGCGGAGGATGGATTCATTCTACGACGGCATCAGGGTGCTGCTAATGAACCCTAACCAGTATCGAGACGCAATGTGAATGTACCTCTTGTCAATTTGGACCCTGCCTGAACCCGTGGAGGAGATCTATTAGTCAGCAATAGAGCAACCATCCCTTCATGTCTTCTAGCGACTTTGTCTGGAGCATAGTAGTCAAAGTGTGCGTCACTCGGACTGTGCAAGCAAGCAGCTCATTTATATGAGTCTCACTGCATTTAACCTTCTTCCCCCACATCTCTACAAACTTTAGTGGTGCCCCTGCTTCTCCCTTCTTCTATTCTTTTGGGAGAAATTGGCATAACTCTAATAAGACTCTCGGACCCATGTTGGAACATATGGGTTCTGAGGTATAGTGAACTGCTCGAATTTGTGGAATCAGAGTGTGTCCCACACTGCTGGGTACCAGTCTACTACCCCATCGGTGGACAACCTCTTCTCCTCCAATATTGTTCTCATACCGGCATCCTTTAACATGTTCATCGAGCGTGGCGGAGGTGCCTGGGCTAGGGGCACTTGTTGTGCCTTCTTAGCTACCTGTGTTGGAGGTGGTGGAGGTATTGGAAGTGCCAGGAGTCTCGCCAGATCATGTAGCGCTTTAGAGCCCTACTTAACCCGTCTCTGCTTAAGGGTCTGATCATCCGCTGGTTTGGACTCACAGCCCAGAGTTCTGGACCCAAGCTCTTCCTCTCGTTCTGACTCAGATGTAGGGCGGTGGGTAGAGTAGACACCCATGCTGTCGGAGTTGGAACTGCTCGAACTCGGCTCCGCAGGTTATTTTCCTTTGTCTGTACTCTTCCCCCATATTAGAGGAAGTTTTGGTCTCGTTGATCTTTGATGGGCCACCTCTGTAGCAATGACCACCCCTTTTGCTTTCTTCTGAGGTAGTGGACACTTTCCAGGAACCTTAGGTCTAGCCATATCTACAAAACAACACAAATCAAACAAATGCGGTTTTCAAGGGTTAGTGAAGTATCATGATTGAAAATTTGCAGGAAAACTCGCCGATCAACTCGGTGAGTCGCCGAGCTCAGTCGGCAAACCATAGAGGGCTCACCAAAAATTAAAGAGCGAAAATGCAAGAAAATCAGGGCAAATTGGCAAGGTACAGGGTCGTTCGACGACACGCCGAACTAGATCGGTGAGCCAAAGGTAGCTCGCCGAATATCACAGAATGATTTTCAACAATTGATGCTGTAAAAAGGAAATAACAAAGGCATTCGATGAGTCGCTGAGTAAACCAGGCGAGCACAGGCATGTCGCCGAATGTTACATAATCCAAAAGCTATATTTCAGGGCAGAAAGTGTTATGTAAGGGGTCAGTTGGCGAACCGCTGAGTCATTCGGCAAGCTCGACTAAGCTCGTCGAATGGCCTCTCATACCAGATTTTTACACCGACCCCCAAGTTTCAACGCACAATCTACGAAATCCAAATGCAAGCCCTATTCTATGCAATTCACACCTAGCCCATATCATTACCAACCCCGGGGTACTCAGACTTCCCCCAAAATATCTATAATCTATAAATCAACGCCTTTTCCCTTAAGAACGACGTCACCCGATCCATCACTGGGCAAATTTAAATTGTTTAGTGCGATTCGGGTTACTCGGACTTTACCCATACCAAACCTAACATGCTACAACCACAAACCCACATTTTAAAGTAATTTAAACACAAAATTCAAACTACGCTAGGCTAAACACGATATCGAACAATTTTGATTAACAACCCAAAATTCAAAATCAAATTAAGCACACAAAGATATACAATAGATCTAGCAATTACACCAACACGCTTAGAATATGGAAAGAACTTAAAGTGAATTCAGTATACCAACCTCAGAAGTAGACAAATAAATGACTCGAGCAAAGGCGAAAGCAAGCAAAGCAAAGAATTCCAATCGCGCAACAACACCCACGCAAAAATTTAACAAAAACTATGATCTAATATGAAGTTGACAAGGTGCATGAGTCGAAAAATTCAAAATAAAGAGGAGTTTTGAATTTAAAACAGTTTGAAGCCTTTAGACTCTTCAGTTCGTGCCTCAGTCAGCGGTTGATACTTTTGTTGCTGATCCATTGGGTGATGCACCGAATGTAACTTTTCTCACCGAAGTTACCAGAACTCCAACCATTTGGTTGGTAAAAAAGATGATCCACTTTGGGCTCGCCGAACCACTCAGCGATTCGCCGAGTGGGTTCTGAGGTCGCTGAATTGCATATTTCTCCCAAACATCAAATTTTCAACCTGCACATCCAACAATTGTTATTCAACTAACATAAACTAAAACTTGGGTTGCCTCCTAAGAAGTGCCTTATTTAATTTCATGGAACGACGAAGACATGCTTTCAAGCTTCATTCTTTGGGTTAACCATGGTATCACTTGGTAAACCTCCTTTTGCCCTTGGATTTAAATGAGCCGAGATTTGACCCATCTATGTTTCTAGCTGCTTAATAGATATCGAGTGTGAAGTAATCATTTGGTTCAGAGAAGAGACGTCATCTTTTTTTTCCTTGAGCATTTTTTCTGATCCTTCCACTTTGTTGATAATACGAGCAAGTATATCTTCGGTGCATAAATTTTCAAGATTAGCCCTTGACTCTTTTGGCTTTTGACGTTCATGGGGAGGCACATAGCGATCTTTGTTGCTATCTCTCTCCCTCCAATTTGTACCACAGTCACGCCATTCCCTATCTCGGTCTCTACAACTATCATTGTGATCCCTGTTCCCACTTTGATTCCCGTCTGACCTTGGATAGTTCAGAGGAGAACCCCCTGACAAGTTTGTCAAGAAATGCACTTTTTCATTGTACATGGACTCAAAGTGTGCTTCATCATGATTTACTCCACTATTAATTCCGACCGCATTCACAGCCTTGCAACCATTTTCCATGACATGTTTCATCAATAGATCCATTTGGGTCATCATTTTGGCTATGTTTTTGTCTCGCTCTTGGTTCTTTTCCATTTGTTCCTTTGTCAGCCCAAAGTTCAAAGGAGACACCTGATCTTCTATAGTGTACCAAGTGCGATTTATTTTCATCATCTCATCAAGAAGGGTAAATGCTATGTCAAACAGTTGTTTAATGATTCCTCCTCGAATGAGCTGGTCTACCACACTTTTGCTTACTGTGTCGAGGCTACAGTAAAAATATTGCAATAACACATTGTCTGGTAGCCCGTGAGTTAGGCATTGGAGCAATAATTTTTGGAACCTTAACCATGTTTCGTGAATAGGTTCGCCATCTACTCACTTTAAGTTCTGAATATTATCGCTCAACTTGACCATCTTCGAAGGAGGGAAAAACCTTTCATAACATGAATCAGTGAGATCCTCCTAAGAAGTAATTGATTCCCTTGGTAAATTGTCCAGCCACTTCGTTGCTTCCCCCATTAGAGAAAAGGGAAACAAACGAAGTCGGACTGACTCCTGAGTGATGTTCTTGAAAGAAAATAGCCCACATACATCCATAAAGTTTCGGATGTGGTCGTGAGGGTCCTCATGAGCAAATCCTCCAAAGAGACCTTCATTTGCAACACCTGCAACATGGTGCTGGTCACATGAAACACCGCATTTCCCACAGTTGGGGGCAATTGGATGGCACCCGCACTTCCCAACTGATCCTCATTGACATCATGAAAATTTCTGATGTCATCGGAGTAAACTTCAACAAAAGAATTCTAAACACCACTCCCCAACAGCGAAGCCATTTTTGATAATGCTCAACTACACTCCATCCAATTCTAAGTGTAGGCGGTCGCTTACAAGTATAAACCAAACTAAGAGTTGGGGTCGATCCCACATGGAGCAATATAGTAGAGATTTTGATCAAGAAGTAAAATTGTGTCCTAATCGTTTGTAGAGGTAGACGTTTCATAACAATAAAGTAAATCACAAAGCTTCGACAATTAATATCAAATGGGGGAATTTGGGTAACAAATTTATGACTACTAAAACAGGAGGTAAACAAGTAGAGAAGGTTTCTTGGGAGTGTGATAAGTTGAATGTTAATTTCGTGTAATGGGTGATTAATAGTTACTCAAAGATGTTGAATCTCGGTGGGTAGGCTAGGTTTTGAGTGCAATAGCCATTTCTCAATCAACTATTGTGATTCAAGTGAGTTCTTTCAAACCTCAACAAGCAAAACGCAATCAAACAACTCATTACCTTAATAAATCACTTTTTCAAGCTAGATTTGCAAAATTACATTCAAACCAACTTTCTCAAGCTAGATTCATAACAATTCCATCAAAACAATCATCAACTAATAATTCGACTCTAACACTTCTTTCTCAAGCAAGTATCGAGTACTAAGATAGAATTGCATTTGCAACTTTAATTCCTTAATTAAAATAAGAATAATTAATGTAACCCACTACAAATCAATAATAAAATCAGTAACTAACAACAACACCCATTAGCTAATTAACGCATTCAACTACATAATCACATCCCCGAGATGGGGGTTTTAGCCAAACATAGTAAAGAACAAGAAATCTTTACCAACGAAGTTTTCCATCAGGTTTGACAACGATTCGCAAGTCTCTAAATGCTAGAGGTTAGGCTAAAAGTCTCACAATCCTAAAATCTCTACTCAAAAATATAAAAACAATGTTCTAGAATGTAAAAACGTAAAAATCCAGAAGTGAACAATGTGGGAACTCCTTCTCTTCTTTTCAAAATTGCATTTATACGTTCCCAAAATTTCGCCACAGAGTCAACTCGGTGAAGTGATTCTGGCTCGCCGAACTGGTCGGCGATGCGCTGAGTGCTCCTTTTCTCGCCTTTCTGGCGTGTCTTTTCACCAAATCATTCTGTAACTTTTAGTAAAGTGAGTCGGGCTTCGCCGAACTGGTCAGTGATGCATCGAGTGCTCCTCTTCTCACATTCTTGATGTGGATTTTCACCACTTCTTTCTATAATATTTAGCGAGCTAAATCAGCAACGCCGATCTCTTTGATGTGTCACTGAATCACTTGTTTGACCGCTAAGTTGGTTTTGTCGCTAGGCTGGCATGCTGGATTTTTAGGTGAGCTTATGGTCAACTCGGTGACTCGCTGAGTGGCTTTAGCGAGTACCAGCTTTGCTTTCCTTCTACGTTTTTAGCTTTTTCGCTCCCATTTTCCTTGTAATATCCTTGCCTTACTCTTTTGCCTTCATTGCTGCATATTAACATTTTAACATTAGTTATGAGCATAAAATAGGCATTGAGGGCAAAAAATTATTGAATATTAATCCTTAAATGAGTTGAAATCCCCAACTCATCAAGCTTATCGGAGATTTTCCATCTATTTGTGGAATAGGAGTTTGAGTGATTTCTAAGGAGTCTGGAGGTAGTCTTGTGTTATGGTTTGGACAAGTGTTGTGCTGTCAAAGAAATTGGAGTTCGTAGAGTTTGCTTCCTACGACTCGAGCCTGTATATTATATCATTGGTCTTGTTTTGAGGCTCCTGTGTCCACCTCTTTAAGCCTAGTTAAGTCACCTATTATTCCTGAATGATCAGTTTTATGTCATGACTGGGTGATTCTATTTTGAGTTGAGCACGCTTCCCGATTGATTGGTTTCAAGTCCTAAAAGGGTAGCTACATTCCCATTGAATAATTTCAAGTCTTTAATGGGTGAATAACCCTTTGATAAGTTTAAATTCATCACTGTGTGATTCAACATGGTTCATTTAAGGTCGTAGCGCGGTTAAATTCTAGGGAAGATTGTGGCAGTTCTGAAAAATCCTAAGGTTGTCTTATTTATTTCCTAGCTATTTTGTATACTTGTAGGATTTATGGGGGTCCATTCGTGTTTTAGTTAATCTTGCGCATGACTGTACCTTTTGGGCTTATGTGAGACTAGTTAGATTTAGTTAGTTGTACTTACTTCATTTATGTTCTTAGTACAGTCGCGTGTATTCACTTTTGCATTCCATATTTTGACCTCTATGTGTTTAATTTCTAGAATTTCATATTGCCTTTACTGTTCTTGCTCAATCGGCCTATGATGTCGATTGAGTACTTGTTATTTTTATTTTCATGCTACACTCTGCATCTTTTTATAGATGTAGGTTTGAGCACCAGCTATCATCGCTAAGATCGAGCCTAAAATTTCCGTATTCAAAGGTGAGAGTGAGCGAATGGCATTCTGGGCTTTACCTGAGTCCATCTATATATTGATGACTCGTCTTTTGTATTTTGAAACAATCTTTGTATTAGGGACCACTATGAGTTGTGCTTTTTATTTAACAGCTCTACACTTGTGACTCCCAGGTTCTTGAAGGGATCCTTATTTTTGTATATATTTTGGTTTGCTTTTGCTTATCTCATGTATTTGTTATTAAATTGTTGCTTCTACTTTGTTTCTTCTCTTCAATCCATTACATTTAATTTTGTGTTGTGAGTTTGCTAACCTACTCGAGGGTTATAGTAGGTGCCATCATGAATCAAGAAATAGGTTCGTGACAAGTTGGTATTAGATCCCTAGGATCACCAGTCTAACTTGTATAGAGCTAAGGCCTAGTAGAGTCTACAGATGAATTCATAGTTTGTATTCTATCTTGTGGAGGCTACAAGTTGTCTTTAGGAAGATTCCTTTTTATTTTCATTTTTATGCAGTGTGTGTCTTACTAGTTTCATGAAATGTAACTTATTTTATTCTATCACACGATGGATCATATGCGTTGTTCAGTGGCACAAGATCATGGTAGGGAAAGGACTCTAAAGCGTGCTATAGAGTGTGAGACAACTTATGTTCCTACTCAGTAGATGGGGTAGGAGCCAGCCCAGCCTCCATCCGAACGAGCTATAGCTCTCGATCTCCATGAAGTTACTCAGATATTGATTACTCGTGGGGTATGTAGCAGGCCCCAATTTTAGTTGCACCAGCATTACATGGTTAGCATATAGAAGTGACACCTCATGTTCAAGTGCCACATGAGGGTGCCTAGCCCATTATTGCGGCAGGAGCTATGCCGCTAGAGGAGCAAAAGAATCAAGTTGTTTTCTTTAGACTATTACCGTTGAGGTTTTTTGGGGTGATAAGAGAGGATGCCCACGAGTTTCTTACTATCTATCATGAGGGGCTTTATACTTTGGGCCTGGTGGAGTCGATAGGAGTCAACTTCACTGCTTTTCAGTTTGATGGGCGTACCAGGCAGTAGTGGCATTCTTATATAGCGAGTATAACAATGGGGTTTCCGTGAGTTACTTGGGTTGAGTTCTCAAAGGCCTTTCTTGTTAAGGTTTATCCCACAATGTGTTAGAGATAGACTCGGGGATCAGTTATTGAGGTTCGGGAAGGGCTCCATGACTGTTTCCAATATGAGATAAGGTTTTACAAGCTCTCTTTCCATGCGAGTATGATATTTCCTACTGAGGAGGAGATAGTTTGATGCTTTGTTAGAGATTTCAGACTTCAACTGTAGATTGAGACACAAGGTATGTTTTTAGTGGGTTGTTCCTTTATAGACGAAGTTTACCACACCAATAATGTTGAGAAGCTCTTTCATGATGCCAATGGAGTAGTTAAAAGAGGGTTATGGATGAGCGTAGCTACAGTGGGTGTCATTCAAACCCAAGGGACTTT
>JAJONR010000084.1:0-42935 GCA_029582245.1 Solanum etuberosum
CCCCCCCCCCCCCCCCCCCGTCCAAAAAAAACCCTCGTCCACAATACTTCAGCATCAAAGGAAACAAGTCTCGCCCTACATACCACCATCATCATTCAACTTATGATGCGTTGTTAACACAGTAAAGGACCTGTGAGAATGTCGAACCTGTGCAATTTAACAACTATAGCAGCACGCAAGGGTAAGTTTGTTTGCCTTCCATGCAGTGGCAGCCCCAACAAGAGTCCATTCATCCAAGTTGTTTAATTTTTCCTTTCTGCTGAAGTTATCCGCTCTAGGCTTGAACCACCTGCGAAATACAACCACATAACCGTATAATCCTCATGTATCCAGCTCTAAGGCTTTTGACAGCATCTCTAATTTCACCAAGTAGTGGATCATCTGAATGTTTCGCAGGAACAGCTAGAGCTGCAAACTGGGATGGAACAACTTCTGAAGGATAGACTCCTCTGTCAGAAAATCCTCAGAATGTCAGTAACGTGTGAGACACGATGAAGAGGTTGTCACATATCAACAAGAAGTTGGTGATAATCTTATGAAGAATTGATGAAAAGCAGAATTCACTAACAATCAACACAACCTATATGATCATTGAAAAATTACTTCTATTAGAAAAAACAGTTCTGACTAAATTACCAGTAAGGAATCTGAGGTAATAAATGATATATATGCAGAACTTCAGACAAATTTTGGACATGGTAACATAAGAAATATGGTCTAAATCGATGTATTTGTCCTGCCACATGTGGTCACCAGTACACCTTAATTGCTTGATTTAACACCTATTTGCTTAGAGCATAGTTGAGTGTGCCTCAAATGCACCACTTTATCCAATCTTGATATAATTAGATGTTCCAACCATATGATTCCTACATCTGAGACAAGCTAGCAGTTTAAAAACCACCAGACTAAGGAGAGTGACTAGCTAATGTTTTTAAGTTTTTCTCTAAGAAGAGAACACCGGAACTAATGGAGCATTATTATGTTCAGATCATACATCAACTCTCCTGTTTCAAGAAATGATACACAAACAACCCGTGCTCTCTGTGTCTAACCAGGACAGAGAAACCAGACAAGAAAAATCGAGACCAGATAGATTGGTATTAAAAAATAGCTTAAATGATTTCATTGTGCTCGTCTTATCACCTATGAGAAGCAACCAACTTATCAAACTATTTTCAACATTGAGTTTGCTTTCTTCTTTCTGGTTTTAAGAACTAAAGGGACACTTTTAATGCACAGTATAAGACAACTTATCCTGCAGGAAACATGACAAACATGAACTAGTTCATACACCATCTTGTGAAAGGTGAAAGCAAAAGATACGAAGCTGTATAGACATAAGGACTGTACCTATTCAAGCATGACACATCTAGTGTCAGTTTCACCTTCTTGCCAGTAGTAAAATTCATAAAATGAAGCTGCAACTCAAGTTTCTCAACTGCAAACGTGAAGTCAAGTGTTCAGTATAAAGATGCCCCATGCTTATACTACCAAAATAGTTTAAATTATCTGCCAATAGCATTGACTACTAAAATCCTACTCCATAAGGACAAATTTACTGTTTATTGCAGAAGATATTAATTTCAAATAAATTGCAGTAAAAGTAAAGGCATGGAGTACCCATGTGTCATCTAGGCATGAAATTCATCTGTCTATCAATCCTAAAATATGAATTAATTCACAATTCCCTCCTTTTGGTGATAAAAGAACTAAAGAATCATGTGATATAACCATGCTGCCAAAGATAATAATTAACAGTATTCATCTCCAGGGGACAGCAAAGCTGTCGCTACTACTCACTTATCTTCAATTTTCTTAGTACTTTTCCATGCTAGAAACCTAATATATGCAATGTAGTGTGCAAGAGGAGCTCAACAACTTGAGAACATGAAAAATGACAGCAATCATCAGAATTGCATAGCTAGAAATACAAAAAGGATGTGCAATAAACAGGCGACACAGCCTGATGTGAGACTTACAAGACAAGAGAAAGAAAACTTTAAGGTGGATGAAAAGAATAACAAATAGCCCCTTGAAAGGAAGAGACACAATGGAAAAAGGAAATGTTAATCTAAAATTCAACTAAAACTAAATAGGAAGACAGAATGAGTCTTCCCACAACGGTAACTTTTGAGACCAAACTTGCAACACACGACATCGCAACTAAATTAAATAAGAACGCATACAAATTAGAACTTACTACCTCTAATCCAACAATATTAAAATATTCACACTGTTCTGTTTCACATGAGGCTTTCTATTTTAGAAAATCCCAACATGTTAAAGCATTCCATTAATGATATATTCAATGTAACTTCTGCAAATTTCAGGATTTTGCAGTAGTAAATCTATTCAAATGTTCTCTTAAATTAGCTTTACACAGATTATTTTAATTTCACACCATCGATATAGCATAAAAGTCATATATATTAGCATGTTAAAATTCCATACCTAGTCAAATAATGTCAGATAATATAGGGTAGAAGGAGCAATTAAACAACCTCAAACATAAATTCTAAATTACTGAAATTACAGCAATAAATAACCCTAAAATAATTGTCAGCAAGCGCCTGATGCTAGAGAAGTAGAGGCCTAAGTGCAAACAGATATCATAAGCAGAAGTCAGCAGGTCGGGTGAGAAATGAAAGAAAGAATCCAACAACAATACCAGTTGGAGAGGAAAACGTAATATCAGCCAAGTTACGGAACTGTGTTTGTGCCTTTTGCACCTCGGCGACCACATCAAGCGAGTTGCCTAAAAGAGAACGGGTAACCTGCACATATTATCAATATACTTGTATTAATCCCAAGAAGCTTGAAGTATCTAGGCAGAATTCAAAAGCAGCTCAGCAAGGTTAGCTGTTAAAGATTTCTTTTAAAGCGCAAGTTGTTAAAGTCGAAGTACTAACACAGTTCCGGACATGAAAAAAAACATCAGTCTTTGAGAATCATTTTACTGATAGTTCCTCATTTACTGTCCAACAATCAATGGCCCAAAATAAGTCTTTCGGTGGATTTTATAGTTATTTGCGCGGGAATTATATCAGTTGCTTCAGCATCTTCTTTCTAAGCTTCAAAAGCAGCAGACGTAATAGGCAGACATATGTTATTTCAATGTTTAAACAATAATGTGGAGGTTGACTTGGGTGTTAGAAAATAGTGATGAGTTGGGATCGATATTATAGCAAAATAGGAAAATTTTGAAGTTTAAAGGTTAAATAGGTTACAAGTCTATCACACCATAACGCGCCCATTGCATGGAAGCTAAGGGAGTCTCATCATGGTATGGATAATGCATGGACATGTTTTCATGAGGAAGTTTCAGCACATTTCAGCCCAATCCTGGTAGGCCAAGCAAGTCACCCGGTAGTCACGGCGTGGAGTGAAACAGATTATTAATGGGTGAGTTCAAGAAAATAGTCCAGCACAATTTGGATCTACTTCGAGTCTAACACATGAAGGTTGCCCAGATGTCAACCAGATCAGGCATTAGCCTCACTGCCACGTTACCCAAGGAAGTTTGCTGCCAAGGAAGCTTAATGACCATCAAACAACTAAGGCGTGAAACTTGTCTGGCAAGCCAAGCAACTCACGCATTACCGACGCGGTGGTCCCAACAACATTTGCCACAGCGTGAAACCTCAACCACTGTAAAGGGAGTTTCAAGATTTTGTCCCAAAACTCAACTCATAAGTTAGGGGACATGTTTTGGAGAGAAATTACACCCTAAGACTTGATCAAACAACAAAGGTAGGATCAGTAATTTGGGATATTTAATGCTTATAAATGCTAGCCCTTCAGACCTATTCTAGGTGCTTAGATTGCTAAAAAAAGTTCTTCAGAAGGACAAGAGTTGGGATGTTGATCCTTTTAAGGTAATTTCTCCACCTTGGCTTGATAAATTAGTATCAATGTGATATGGGTAGACTATGTAATATGTATGGTAGATATTAGTTATTTAATGGAGGTTGGAGTGGTGCTCACATCAAGGGGTATTAATGGTGGTTAGTGGATAGAAAAACTTGAAGGGGTTGGTGGTTGTAATTAATGACCATAAATGATCAAAAAAGTCGTTAATGGACTATCGGAATGGTGGAAATAGGATGGGTGAGTAAAGACCTCACCCTTAGTTATGTAATGGTTTGATGGCCTAGAGCTGAAATCCAATAGTTGATATTGAACTAGATAAGCCTTGACTAACATGTTTAGACCTTTATGTATGTAGATTGAACTAAGTAAACCTTGAATGATATGTTTAGGCCTTATCAGGTGCTAACCGGATTCTTTTTCATAGGCCAAGCACGTGGAAGGATTTTTTAAGGGATAGTGATGAGACTCGAACTCAGGACCTTTATCTACTCTGATACCATATTGAAGTGTATGATCTTCCCATCTAAAGACTTAAATCATTAGAGAGAACATTTAAATTACTCAATTATGGGTTCAACATCTAGCACAATTATACATGGATTGGCACGATTTGAAGCGACCTTGATCACTCTGTATTTAACGGACACTCAGCTTCTAATCTATGCATCTATTTGGTAATCTATGATAACACAGTTACCACTGACAGTCATCAATAGGGCATTGCCATCTTGAAGAGATGTCTCTTTCAGCAATTCCTACCAAGGACCTAACTATTTCCTAGGTATTGAAGTAGCTCAGTCTATATCAAGTATTGTTATTTCACAATGAAGTATACTCAGGACATACTTGAGAAAACAAGGATGACAAACTGTAGACCTATCAATACCCCATGCATCTGAATGTTAAGCTTCTCCCAGGTCAAAGGGGACCTCTAAGAGACCCTAGGAGAAACAAGAGATCAGTTGGAAAACTGAAATTTCTCTGTATAACACGATCTGAGATATTGTTTTTAGAGAGTATCATCAGTGGGTTTCTAGATTCTCCATTTGAAGCTCATTGAGACGCATTAGTCTGTGTTCTTCGGTTCTGCCCCAGGAAACAGGTGACATTATTTGAATTAAGGACATTATTGGGTATGCACAAGTCGATTGAGTATGGTCTCCGTCGAATCAACATTTTAAATATGGATATACTGTTCCAGTTGAGACAATCTAGTATATTAGAAGAGCAAGAAGCAACGCATGATTGCGAGATCCAGCATTGGAGCTAAATATCAATCCATGGTTGTCGCAACTTATAACTCAATAAACAGCTATTGGAAGAGTTGAAGTATGAAGAATTAAACAACTATTCTCAAATTTCATGTAAATAAACGGGTTTATAGGTCTTCCTGGTGCAGGTTGTGCCATGGAGTGCTAGTCACGTGACCCCTTTTCAGGGCGACATAGTCACCACAAGCCAATAAGAAAATGTGTTAATCACGAACTATATATCCTTGTTTGACTAGCCTGAAGTTAAAAAAAGAAAAGATTTTGAAACTTGTGGTCTAAGACTAAAACAAGTCATAAAGTTTATGTAGCTTAAATCATCTCATTAATAGTTTTAATCAAAATGATAAAGGTGATTTTTTACAAATTTATCAGTATAAAGGGTATGTTGGTAATGAGCAACTGAGTAGCACAAAAATAGTTCTCGCAGATTATGTAGAGAACTAATAAAGTTGACTATAGCCTCTACATTGTAACAATCATGTGCATCTGCTGCCATGCTAGTCCAAAAAGAAAGTAAAGAAATACAATTAACCTTAACCATTTGTACCTTCCTCATCTGTGATGCCCTATTTAGTTTTGATGAAATTTTCCACAAAGTAACTTCCTCATTTGTGGACCTCCATAATCATTTGTTAAGAGGATAACATTATGCATTTTCAAACCTCTAACCCCAAGGCCTCCATCCTTTTTCCCTTTAAAACTGTATATCCCAATTGATAAGATTGAAAAATTTCTTGTTTCTATTTCCTTGACATAGAAAGTCTGTAAGAACCTTGTCAATTTTCTTTGCAACAAAAAGCAGGTACAGGGAATAACAACATAGCTATTTACTAGTCTTCCACCAAGAGAAAGATATTGATTAGACAACCTTTTACGCATTTTTCAAGAACACCATCCCATGAAGCAATTGACTTGTATTTATTCCCCAGAGGTAGTCCCAAATAAGTAGAAGGTAGAGTCCAACATTGCAGCCTAGAATACTTGCTAACAGTTGAAGATTGTGGACCTCATTTACTGGAAACATCTGACTCTTATGCAGATTTATACGGAGGCCAGTGACTGCCTCAAAAAGTAACAAAACAAGTCTAAGATAGTGCATCTGTTCTTCCTCGGCATCACATTAAATCAGTGATTCATCTGCATAGAGGATGTGAGAAATCGCAGGTCCATCTTGACTCCTCAAGCCTACTGAATATCCCCTAATCCAGTTAAGTTCCAGTGCACTGTGAAGCATGTTGCTAAGGCCTTCCATAATAAGAATGAAAAGAAAAGGAGATGGTGATCCCCTTGTCTGACCTTAGTGGGTTTGAAAAAATCTGTTTTGAGAGCCGTTTACTAGAACCAACATCTTAGCTGCGGAAATACAGAAGTGTATCCATCTTGTTCATGTTGGTCCATAACCCATGGTGCTTAACACATTCAAAAGAAAGCTCCAATGAATGTAATCAAACGCTTTCTTTATCTCATTAAGAGTAAAATGAAAATTTTACAAGTTAAATTTTAAGGATTTTTACATAAATAGTCAGCTGGATTCACTATTTACTTTTCTTAGCCGATATACAAAGCTTTTACACATATTTTACCTCGATTTACATATCTTATACATCCACCAGCTCTTTTTAGTTTACGCGGTTGGGTGGTGACTATTTAGGTTAAATCTTCAAAATTGTTTCTATATGTAGAAACATGTCATTCTTTTGGGACAAAATAAAAGGAAAAGTGTGCGACATAAACTAGACAGGAAGAGTATCAGCTTTCACAAGATCCCAATTCTTCAATCTGCACTTTCAGAGGGTTATCAAGGAAGTCTCAAACACAGCCTTTGCTAGGAGCCATATGTTACTAGCTAATTCAAGTTTGCATTTGATCCTCAAACTTTTTCTTAGTACAACTCTGTATGCTGTGCAAATTACTGGGATGACGCAAGCAGTGCGTTTTACCTTATTGAAACTTGTTAATTATGGTATATTTAGATAGTGTGGATATGAGAATATTTTAATAAGGTATGATTAGATAGTCTAGATATGAGAGTATATTTCCTAATCCCTTTAATTAGGCAGTTAGGAGATTATGTAATATTATATTAGTTTCTTTCCTTATTTACATTATCTGTAACAGCTATTTAATCCCAACTTGATGGAATGATCAATCAATTCAATTCCCAATGTTTCTTCTTTTTCTTCTTCTAATTTCTCAAAACTGTTGTCAATGTGAGAAAGGTGGTAATTTACATAGATATACAAAATTGTCTATTGCTGCTTTGGAAATTCATTAGTTTGTACTTTTTACCTGCATTTCTTGCGCCAGAGTCCTAGCACCAAATTTCTTTGAGATCTCAGCCTTTAACACAAATCTCAATGCAGCAAAAGCATTGATATTTGGGAAATTCTACAGAGCCAAAAAGTAGCACATCAAAATAAAATCAAACTAGGAAATGAAATACAAAACAATTTTTCTCAGCATAATCATGACTTTTACCTTTGTGATCAGTAGATCATTCAAATTGTTAGAGATCATGATGCTTGGATTTGGACCATCAGTCACCTTCAAACTGGAATTATCAAACAAATAAAATCTAAACAATCACGACACAGAGGTAGAACAGAACTTTTTTCGAAAACGTAATCGTGAAAAATAGTAGGAAAATTGTAAGAGAAACCTTTGAACCAGCAAATCAAGATAGTTGAGGATGATATCGTAATGGCCATTCCCTTTCCTCACATTCTGAATGACAAACATCTAAAAACAATAATAGATGATGTATGTTAGTGACAGAAGAAAAAGTTTGAAGCATTATAACTCAGGACAGAGGAGACCTGCATATCTTGACGTAGGAATCTACAACACGATCTCCTCATTAGATGTTCCTTAACAGAAATGATAGTATCGGCACAATTTGGTTCTCCCTTAAGTTTCAGGAAAGAATGCAAGGATCTAGTCAGAGTTGCAACTTTTCTTTCTGAAATTTTTAAAGCCTCCTTGATAGTGGCCACTTTATTATGAGGCACCTGCATTACCATAAACCGTTCGTATAGTACTTGAATCATAAAAAGAGTAAGTTGTCTAAGTCACTAGTAAACTGCATCCCAGAACTAGATTAAATTGGTCATTGCAAGTACGACAAGTTGGACGGAGCAGAGGAATAGCATTATATATGTCACAAACAAAATATACAGAAGTTTTTTGCTAATATCAAGCATGTTATCTTTAATTTCTCAAACTTCTGAGTCCTCTAAAAAGAGAAGGCAAAAACATATAATGAATGATATCCACATCATGAGCAAATGAAAAAAAAACATGTATAAATCCTTCCTCTCACAGACAGATGCACATGTGCAGAGGATGATAAACTGTAAGACAGTTATTCTTAATGTCTCCATCGCACAAAGACAAAGAACCTGAAATGTAAGAAAATTTCTTGAATATTAGAAGGTATGAAGTGCTAACTAGTTATTCAAGAAGCATGGTCACTAAAAAACAAGCTGATGCATCTTGCCATCTTTCAGGTGTGCCACAATTAAATCTGATGAATAGACCTGAACTCCAGTCTGTACCAGATAAATCAGTAGAATATAAATTTATGATGATTATGTACCTCATGCCCTCACAAGTCACAACATTCAGAAGACAAACTTCAACTGGGAAGAAAAAGGCACTAAAACCGATGATTGAGCCGTCATAACTGTAGAGTAACCACATATACTGATCGGGACAACTAAGAGCACTTACACTGTCAATAAAATGGATGTCGAGCTACAAACACAGAAAGGATAATAACTGACATATAAAGTCTCAGACCAATGGCAATCTTATATATATATATAAAAGAGAATCCAAGGCTCGCCTACGTGGCAAGCCTACAAATCAGGAATGTATTTAACTATTTTTACAGAATTTTGACAATTAATTACCCAAATCACCGCCCCTTCAAACTAAAACGTCGCACCCTCAAAAGTTCGAAAAAACACTTTAGCACTCCTCCCCTTACACCCCTAGGATCTCCTTCCTAATCTTTCTGTTTTTCACCCCATAATACCTTCCACACTTTCACCATAAAAGACACGTCTTCAGTGTTCTTAATTCCCTTCCATCTCTCTCTTATTTCTCCCAAACATTATTACTTTATGCTCTTCCTTTTTTTCATGATCATTTTTTTTTGGAGATAAGGGTAACTTTGTATTCACACAAAAAATTTATCGTTCAATGAATGATGAATTGGAAACTTACAACCCACAGAGTGGTGGGCACACCCCCCTTTGGGTACTTTTACAAGTTTCCTGTTAAATCTACTAAATCTACTGTCTCCCCTACCAACTCTTGTTTACACCAAAAAAATAGCAGGCTTATACGCTTCATCTTAATCATCTGTATGTTGACTCTCTGATCTTCAAAGCACCTATCATTCCTTTCTCTCCATAAGGTCCACCATGTACAAGCTGGTATTGTCCTCTACCAATCTTCTTCTCTCCCTCTTTTGCCAATGCATGACCATTGATGCATCAACTCCAAGGTTGTCCTGTGCATCACGCAACTAACTCCTAAAATGCACAAGAAACTGCTCCAAAGGCTTAGGCAGTGTTGCAATGCATAAACAAATGACTATTGACTTCTGCTTCCCGCTCACACATAAAACATCTAGAACATATCTGTCATCCTCTTTTCTGCAGTGCCTCATGTGTGAGGCAGGCTTTCCTGCACACTAGCCATGAGAAACAAGTCACTTTTGGTGGACTTCTGGCTTTCCAGATTGCCATCCAAGGCCCTGTGTCTACTGCTATTTGGTTGGAATTGATATTCCAATAACATGACTTGACTGTGAAGTAGCCTTTGCGGTGTAGTTTCCAGATTGGCTTGTCTGGGCTCATAGAAATACCAGGGAAAGTGTTTAATGTTCTCAGAAGGCCTGCTGCTACTAGTCCAATTTCCCAGTCATTCATTGCTCTCCAGAAGAGCAAGTTCCAGCCTTGTTGGCTCCATACCAGAGAGATAGTATCATTTTTCTACAAGCTCAAAGATTACAATTGGGGGAATAAGTTCCTCAAGCTATTCTCCCCTTCCCAAACTTCATCCCAGAAAGCAGTTTTCAGATCATTACCAACACCAATGAAGATGTTGTTAATAAAGTAAGGCCAAAGTCTCCTGATTGTTTTCCAGACACTACAACCAAATGTGCTCATGACTTCTTCAGTTATCCAGTGGCTGAGTAAGCCATACTTTCCTTTTTTTCATGATTCATATCCATGTCTATAATTGTAGAAGATAGAGCGAAACAAACTTTTGTGGTCGGACTCTTAGTTTTGTTCTTTGTTTTTGCCGGAATTGAATCCACCATCTTCCTCAAAGCATCTTGGTGGATTCTAAGTTGATGTGCTCTGGCTGTCGGAAGTAGTCAACATCTCTTTCGCTGATCTCCACATCAACCTCGAAACAAATGTGGTACCTAAATCTACTCCCATTCTCTTATTACATTGATTACAAATTTCAACCATCTTCGAAATTAGCAAAAACTAGGGTTTGTCCTTTTACTTTGTAGAATTTTTTTAAAGGTATTCTTGTGTGCTTTGCGGGAGATATTAGGATAGTCAAGAAGGTCGGAGAAGTAAAGCGAACAAGTAAAGAAAAAATCCAAACCTTTGTCATTACATGATTACATATTGCTCTATAATTTAGTTTTATATAGGAATTTTGGGGGAAAAAAGAGAGTTCTTCTCTTCTGTTCTTCTGCACTCTCTTCTTTAGGAGCAAAATTAATTGAAGGGGCCAACAATCCTTTGCTACAGGGTTAAGAAGCCACAATAAGTTAAGAATTACTCCTACTTTAGATAATTTAGTATGTTTTAATGTTGTTTGGTATTCAATAATGGTGAAAAATGATACAATAATAAATCAACCAATAATCAGAAGGAAATTATATCAAGGAACAAATGTTACAATCCAAAAAATTATAAAAGATATATAAGACTATTGCAATCTTTCATTAGAAGTTATTGAGATATACTAACAACGTCAAATTTTCTAATTTGAATGTTCTTAACATCTTTAAGCTTTTCATTAGTTTAAACATTCACATTCGTAAGTTTAATAAGGTCATATATAACCGCACGAAGCGCGGGTAAATTATCTAGTAGATCAATAAGTCAATAAATCCAGTTACAACTTTATAGCGATGGGCCAAATTCAGAAGTAAAATTTACATTTAATGACATAAACATGCTCATAACATCAACAAATATAACCTAGCAACACCACCAAGTTTTGAGCTAAAGAAGGAACACCAAAGATGGAGAAATAAATAACGGTCCTGGCAAATAAAATGATAGATTGAAAAAGAAGTTTTCCTGTTAGCTTCATTCCTTATTGAACATTTCCTAAACTTTTAGTCAGCAAATATAACCAGCACCTCAAAGTGTCCTAGAAGTGATCGGTACACCAAACAGCAGAGTGTAATCAAAATTTGATTTCTATAAAGTACCTCCTGCGGAGCCTTTTCACAGACTGATGACCTCTCACTAGAAATTATATCACCCTGGGTGCCTCTTGAAACAGTTACAGAATTATGAAGTGAATGATTGATCTTTGACATTTGAGACTTCTGAATTCCAGAATTCAAGAGTTGACATTTTTCCTGTATGCATTAGTGAATTATGTCAAAAAAAAATGGCAACATGATCACAAAAATAGATTGACATAAATACTACCAGCAGTTTCTCCTTCTTCGCACGCCTCAATTGGAACTTTGCTTTCTCATGTACAAGCTGACATAACAACATTATTGCTTCAACAGCTCTGTGTTACCATTACAAATTAGAGAGATGACACACTTTCCAAGCACACACTAATCTGATGTCAAAATAAATGAACATTAGTTATATTGGAAAAACAAAGGTGAAACGAGAATTTACCTTTTCTCCTGAAAATTGGAAACTGACGCTTTCTGAAAAGATGAGGAAATCAGTGTCAATAGTTATTAAAACTTCATGTGGTGTTAAGAAGAATGCATTAAACAATTGATCTATTATTATTTTGCTTTTCATTATCTCTGAAACATGAATCAATGTATCCCCAAGCAAAGAAACCTGAGTGAGAATTTGACTGTGCAAAATATCGTATGTCTTTGCCTTCTGCATCCGGGTGACAATGTCTTCCACCATTTCAATCTACAACAATTTAGTGGCAAATAATAATGATGATAAGACAAAACGAATCAATATCAGTTATTTTATATCTAGAAGCAAATCCCACCAACACAGACATTTCTAAAGCATATTTTGAAGTGAGAAGACTATACCGCTGGCATAGTAAGCCTTTCTTTAGGCAAAGATATCCACTCATCTGCATCATCCATATATTTGGAATTAATCTGCAATGCGAAGAGGAAGCTTTTTCATTTCCCAGGCTCTCTTCAGAAAAAAGTGGCATCCAGGCAAGCAATAAAGAAAGACCATAAAGCAATCTTACATCTTTCCACTGTCTGAGTTCATCATGAGCTCTGTGCATTTCTTTTCCACTATCATCAGGATTTCCCGAAGTTCCTGGATAATTACCAACCCCTCTCTGGAGTTTTGGGCTCCTATGAGACATGATAATCTCATTTGTGTGTTCCATATCTCCAAATGTCAATTCTTCACTGCTTCTTTTATGGGCAGAAGAGTTTCTAGGTCTGCCAATAGATTGATTGGATCTAGGAGATTGCATCACTTCATCTATAGAGAAACATATAGAGTTGGATTGTGCCAGCAAGTGATGTCCCTTTGCTGATGGACTTCGTGAAGACCATTTTATGGGAGTCTGCAGAATACGGTTACATAAGTACTAAGTGAATATTGTATGCAAGTTGCAAAGTTCCAACCTAAAAAGGTACCAGAAACTCATTCAGCTAGCGTGTGCATAGAAGCCACAATAAGGATTTAGAGTTTTTTTTTTTTGATGACAGGGGAAACCCGCAGCCGCTACCCTTTGGGTGTGCACAGGGTAAAACCCCCGCTCCTATGCAATAGCTCGCAAACCACATAGGAGAGGTAACCCGCACTAGGCAAGCCCGATGCGACGAGCTCGACCCAGAAGGCAAACCCCTTGCTTTCGCTGGCAAGGGGTTTCGAACTTGAGACCTCTAACATAGAAGTCCCAAGCCCAAACCACTGGGCCACCCCGAAGGGTCAATAAGTATTTAGAGTTATAAATTAACTGAAACACCAAATTCATAATTGAAAAGAAGATCCAGCCATGTCCATGTTCACATTCAGTTTCAATATTCCACAATTAACAGAAAAGGAAGAACAATTGCCAAAGACAGTAGCATCTTTAAGGAATAAAGGACAACATCACATTGATAGAAGAGAATAAAATAGAGGGTAAAATAACCATAGGGAAGTACTCCCTCCGTTTCAAAAAGAGTGGCCTAGTTTGACTTGGCACGGAGTTTAAGAAAATAAAGAAGACTTTTGAATCTTGTGGTCCTAAATTAAAGTTATGTCAAATGTACAAAATTGCCCTTTAATCTTGTGGTCTTAATCATGCCACGTGGAAAGCTGAAAGTAAAATGTTACCAAAAAAGGAAAGAGGTCATTCTTTTTGAAACAAAAAAGGAAAGGAGGTCCTTCTTTTTGAAACGGAGGGAGTAGTAAATAAGCAAATTATCATGGCTCATGTAGGGCACAGGTCTGCATACTGACACTACAAAATAGTTAATGATGGGAGTAAACAACACTTAACGGAATAGAATGAAGTACTTACCTTTTCAACTACCAAAGATTCTAGATTCTGAATAGAGGAAGAAGCAGCGCAAGCAGAAGAAGACTTATTTCTCTCTCGAGGATCAATTTCAAGTTTAGGGAGGCCTGTTTCAGACTGAATATTCTCATCTAATATTGCTGACGATAGATGAGAGCTTCCATCCCTGGAGATTCTCAAATCCTCATTGTTTCCCAGTTCATTAGTTTGCTCAAGGAGCTTAGCTTCTATGCTATGCGTCCTGTCTGGTTGCCTTAACACTTTGCTTCCTTCGACAACTGGTGAACCAGACTGTTCTTCAGTTAATGTGGATGAAGAATACCAGTTGCCGGCAGTTGCAGTCACAGATGGTCCATCTGTCACATTACTAATTGAAGATGCATTTTTTACCGGACCAAAGCTTTTCAGATGTTCATCATCCAACTTTGATTCTTTAAAAGGGCTAGACTGATGTTCAGTCCACTTTGACTGCAAGGACTTTTCTGGAGTAAATACCAATTTTTGAGCAACAGCAATCACTTCCTCTCGCCCTGAATAATCAACCAATGGGGAATCAGTTCTAGAAATCAGTGATATCTTCTGTCTGAGGTCATTTGGTGTAACCATGTCATTTTTCTTCCCTGACAAAGAAAACCTTGATGAAGACGAGGGGTCTGCAGGCTTCAACAGTTGATCCATGGGGAGAATACCAGCATCAAGCTGATTGAGAGATTTCCCCTGCTTTTCTGGACCAAAAGATTGTTCACATTGAATTACATCTTCACTACTTGAAAGAGCCTTACTCCAACTACCACCTGGGGTGGACGTTTTTCTTTCTCCCTCCTTCATAATAGAACCTGAAAATTGCTCCTCTGTACAAGTCATAGCGGCATCCAGACATTTGACTCCCATATATAGGTTCCTTTTCTTCAATATAGAATCCAAAGGAGGTGTTTTTGGAAATTCTAAAGCTCTAACGCCCATGTGGGGGATTTTGTCACCACGGGAAGAAGAGAATGCAGAAGCCTTAAGCCTTTCAAGTTTGGAAATGCTCTTCTGGAGGGATGCTGAACTTGTCCAAGGTCCTCTCTTTCCATTGCTCAAAAAGGAAATAGGATCTTCCAGGAAAGGCAGTTTGGAAATGCTCTTCTGGAGGGATGCTGAACTTGTCCAAGGTCCTCTCTTTTCATTGCTCAAAAAGGAAATGAGATCTTCCGGGGAAGACACTGCCATTGAATTCTGTTTGACAGGTGAAGGACTACCCATGACTATTAGTCTTTGTGTAGCTGGTGAAGAGGACACCAAATCTACCAACGGAGATTCCCTATCACATGGAAACCCACAAAATTCACCACGCTCACCATTGTTACTACATAGGGCTTCACTATTTTCTACCAAAGAAGCATCCTTGACAGACATATTATTTTCACCAAAATCCTGCAATTTAAACAATGAAAAAACATGAAGTCAGTGCACTGGGAGAAAGCACAGTAGCTTAAGCCTAATTTCCTAACCAGCAAAATCATTTACCATAACTATTTGACTCAAACAAATCACTCAGGAACATGGATCAAGAATATTTGTTTGACAACTTAACAAGTAATTTAACCCCAATTGGTATGTACAGGATTGTAAAATAATGTGTCCCTAAACACATCAGCTACTTAACAATTCAACAAGGACTTTAGCCCCAATATGATTTGTACAGGACTGTAGAACACTGCATCGAAAAACAAGACACTAACCACCTATAGATTAACTTAATTGATTAACCACCACCACCACCACCACACACACACACACACACAAGAATTAAGAAACAATACAGAAGCACATGACCAGGTATTATAAATGCATTTGAAGATGCATGGGATTTACCATATGTAAAATATGACTGACACAGGAATCACTCTAACCGTGTTAATCGGTCATACTTTAGTCTATGCAATTAGAATGAGATTCCGGGTTCAATGCACCTTTTGTTCTAAAAGATTTGGCGATGGCAAGTAAATGATCATATCTTATATTTGAAGTCATCTAATTGTCAAATAAACTCAGCGTCAAGAACTTCAGAGAAGAAAACACTACAGACATGAACATTATGTCAAATGAAAAATGATGAAGTATTTACATAGATGTAAACTATAGAACTGATTTATAGACAAGCACCAACCATGTGGTGTCCCAAGATGGTGTAAACATAAGAAAGTAACAGATCGATGCTATTGATTGTGCATTTAAGCAACGGAATTAACGAACCATAACTTGGGTACTTACATTACTTAACTGCTTCGGGGACTGGTTTACTCTATCGTCATAATTATCCGGGGCTGGAACAGTGGATCTAAGTGATGAATCACCATCAACAACACGAGAAAGAAACTTATAGCCATCATCTGCGTCAATTTTCTGGCACAAAGGTTCAAGTGGCATTTTAAGACTAACAACTGCATTTGCTTCTTGTTCTCCATTTCCACTTAAATCCATCATTGTACTTCCAACCTCCATTTCCTTGCTTGTTGGTGACTTTGGAACACTGGTATCTCCTGAAACAGAAACTGCATGCAATCTCTCTTGGCCTTCAGCTAAAAGAGCTTCTAAATCAGGAGAGAGTATCCCGTAATCATATCTTCGCGAGTTTTCTCCAATCAGACTCATGTCACTCGAATCACTAATGCCACTAAAATTGGCAACAGGCATAGAAGATTGAGAAATTGGCTTATTGGCCATTGTCAGTTCCATGGAACTACGCTGACTGGTCTGTGTCGGTGTTTTCTCTTCGAATGATACTTCTGTTGGGGTCTTCAAGTCCATCCCTGAATCTGATCCAACAAATCTACGGAAGTGCATGGAGAAAGCTGTTGAATCCATAGTAATATCATGATTTTCGTCTGATGCTGCTGAATCTGATAGTCGGCCTGGCCTTATAAAATTGGGAGATACTGGACCGAAAAAATTATCTTCTGCACAAAAGAAAGGCCAAACAATACACTACTGTCACAAACTCTAAAGGGTTTATCATTCCGACCAAATCAACATAATTATGTCTAATGGAACAGACCCCTCAAAACTGAAAAAAAAAACTTTCAACCAACAGACCGAAAAAAATGGCTCTTTTCCCATTTCCTATTCAATGAACTCAAAGACCACAAATTCCTTCCAGATAACAAATCTATTAGCATGTTCACACACGCAGCTATCCTGATATGAGATATCATAGAAGTCCTTTCACAAAATGTGGCCCAATTCAAAAGGGCATTAAAGGATGCAGATAACAGATAAAAATAAAAAGGAGCCGAAATCCTAATTATTCAGTCTCTCAAAATAACAACTATTCAAGCCATAAAGACCATACATAAACTCTTCTTTTTTTTCAAGAAAGACATACATAACCTCCTCCTATCTCTAGCATGAAGATGATCAATACAAGGTACGCGCATGTTGTAGTTGTACATTGTGCATTAAATAAAGTACATTCATAAGTTCTACAAACAGGGGCTGGGGTGCCATGGCACCTATAACCAAGGGCGGATCCGCAACGTACATTTGGTGCCCTAAGCTCTGAAGCGAGTGCAAAACATGTTGAGCGCTTTGCCTTGCTTAATGTTTGCTTGAATGTCGTCAAGGCTCTAAGACATACTTTTTCTTGTCAATGAAGCTCTCCTAAAGAGGAACACTAAACAAATGATGTCACTTTATCACTAAAAAAAAAACTTCTTTGTCCATATACTTGTTATTCATGCTTATTTTATGAGTTTTGGATTAAACATACATATATATATATATATGTATCTTTCTCCATTTGCACCTTTTTTCCATTGAAGTCCACACTTTATCAGCACTTAAATCCCCAATGGACCATAGTTTTTTTTTTGCGCTTTTTTGCTTTTGATAACACTAATAAATAATTGAATGGGAGTCCAATTAGTATTATTACATGTTAAATTGAGGTCCGTAAAGGAATCCATATACTTCAAATCCTAGATACATCTCTACCTGTAACTTGGCAAATAATACAAAAAAATATGTAGATATGTTCTCAAACTTGGCTATATAGTTTGAGTCGGCATCCACATTCTGATAACAGGAATAGGTGCAGAGGTTGAGAATTACCCTAAATGTTACTTTGGCAAGGAGCAAAATTTGAATCGGTCAAGCTCCTATTTTCCTTTATCCAGGATTTTAAATAATTTTGTATACCTCTTTTTCTTTCTTTTATCGTTATGCTCCTTTTCTTATATTGTTTTAGGTCCACAGAAAGGGACCCAAAACACTTGAAATCTCATACGTTAATTGAAGTCCCAACTACTAACCAAATTACAATTCCATCTTTCTAGTTGAAAACTATTGGTCCCTTTGAAACTCTAATTGATCAAATTAAAGATTCATTTCTTTTGTTTATTAGATTCAAAATTTTGTGGACAGTTATGGTGTTCAATTTGATTGTAAATTCTTTTGGCGTTTAAATCATGCTGAGAATGTTGTATGCATCAGCAGATAATATGAATTTACTTTAGATTTGCTTTTCAAGATTTTTATTTGAGTTCTATACTTTTTCGCCCAGAGAATCATAAGCATTAGCATAGGCAACATTTGATCAGAATACATTGTACACTTGTGTTGCTTTTTTCAATTAATTATTTAATAAGATGACCTCAAATCATCATAGCTTAAATCTAGCTAAAACTGTACACATTGTTCTGAGCACTGTTCTTCGTTTCATTTGTATGCTTAGTAGATAATTTATGGTGGATGAAATTGCTATTAAGACAATGTCATTATTTTTCTTATGAATCAGAAACCTATTTAACAAATCGGAATTAACCCTTCTCGTTTGCATTCTTCAAATTCTAAGTCTACCTTTCTACAAATCGTTATCAACATCTTACATACATAAATACACAGATAGAAAAGGACTGAGAAAGAAAGCACTTGCCATCATTTGAAGTAGCAGAACCAAAATTGCTGCCAGGAGAAGGTGATTCCTCAGGTCTTAAAAACGACCTAGGCAAAGCCATCTCATCATCCCCATCCTCGTCCTCATCCTCATCATTTCCTTCATCTCCATCTTCTCTATCCTCGTTGAGCAACCAGGACTCTTTGGGATCGTCCACCAATTGATCAAAACCTAGGTTCACCTCTTCACTTTCACTGTTATTTTCAGCTTTGCCGGAGAGGTTAGGAGGTGTTTCGTACTCTTCATCACGGTCGAAGAAGTGTACAGAAGTCATCTCAGCAAAGCTGACTCTTCGAGCTCGCTTCCTCTGCATCGCCATGGTGGTACCGCCGTCCGAGTTCTCTGCGTGGTTGTTGTTGTGAATTTTCCGGCGGTCCTCGCTGGTGCCGCCGCCGTCGTCAGTCGTCGGCGCTGACATGGTAGCGAATTGGGATGTGGATTTTCAAAATTTTGAAATTAGTGTGAAATTCATTGAAGTCTGGAGATTAGGGCTATGTTTGTACTACACTCATTGGCAAGCAAATGAGTGATCTTTTTTTGTGCGGGAAAGGCAAAATGTATTCCGTTTAAAATACTCACAATTTTATAAAGTTCTAGATTTATCATTTATCCTATATTAAAATATTATTTGAATATTTAATTTAAATTTTTTAAGTTACTATTTTAATAAATGAAATTTTCATAATTTGTTAAGAATTTTAACATTTCTCAATTTTTATACTTTCTCCATTAAAAAAAATGGTCTAATTCGACATAGCACGAATTTTATTAATTTTATTGACGCACATTATTAATTTTATTTTAAAAATGAATGACTGCACTCACAAAAAAATTGATGAATGGGTGCACTAACAATAATTTCTTTTTCTTTAAATCGAGACTCATTTACGAGTATTCTTTCTTACAGGAAAAGGGAAGGTACCAAACTAAAAGATCAAACTTAAATAAATATAAAACAGAAAAGATTTAAATTCAACTCAATAACTTGCAACACATGTACTTTGGTTTCTGTTTGAGCTAATGTTGGCTTATTAGGTTATTGGGTGAAGGTAAAACGGTGGACGACTTAAGTCTCATCACACCAAAGCCTCCAATTCGATTGAGCCGCCCTTGTATTTAAAACTTTGCAAGTACACAAGTATAGTATTCATTTCTTAATTATTGCATTTATGTATAGTATTATTTAGAGTCACAAAATACAGTGTGTGTAAAACTCACCAAGCTTGGTAATACTCACACATTGAGATTACAGAACTGTAGGATTCTCTCACAATATGTCAGCTACTATTGTTACAAGGGACCATATATATATGTATGTATAATGTTCAAAAAGTTATTTAGCAGGGATTTGTTTCTCCATCAAATTATGGTCTGTGGTGGAATCGTCTGATAATTGAGTAGGTGGTTCTTCGTCCTTGTTTGCTTTAATTATATCGACTCTCGTTCTCAAGAAGCTAGGTTGATTCGTCGAAGATAGAAGTCTCGCCCACATCCTGTCTGTAATCACAACCTTGTTTTGTTTCTCAATGATTCTCTGTTATATAGAAGTAGATCATATATTAGTGCTGCCAATCTTGGGCATCATAAGGTAGGAAGGATAATCATATTATATGTAATACGAAAAAGATACGAGTCAGAGGAAATGAAACTCACATTAAAGGGTATGTAAGCATGTCTGTTATTGACAGGACCAACCGTAAAGCCTGTGTAGCCAGCCATTGCTCCATGTACAGCGCTTTGCGCTAGAAGAGTGCAATACACATTGTCAGATGCATTACTAGGAATAGCCCGAATCATGTATGTGGGATCTGCACAGAGAACAGATCGAGAAGCAGGTTGTTAGCTAGGGTCCTCATCAAATTGGCATTCATTCAAAACAATAGTAATAATTACCAACCTATATATTTAAGATTAATGAGCATCTTCTTTTGTTTCGAGAAATGCTCCTGCAAAAAGGTTCGTAGTGTTTAGTACAACTGCACACAATGTAGTGTTCAATGAACGCGCACTTAATGGAGGACGATCATTAAGTAGATCCCAACGATGAATTGTACCTTTATGCGTTCCGAGATCCATAAGCCAACATCTTGTAAAAGCTTATTCCCTGAAGGATCAGTGGATTTAAAACTCTCGGAAACTAGCTCTTGTCCTGCACCTTCAGCTATGACTATAACCATATGTCCGTTGTCTTTGAGCCTATGTTCTATATACTCAAACAGTCCACCACTTCCTTCAAGATAGAACGGGGATTCTGGAATCAAACAGCAGTCAACATCTCGACTAGCAAGAGTAGCATACATTGTGATGAACCCTGCACAAATGAATACATGTTAAAGAAATGTAAATCAGACAGACAATTTCTACTATTTTATATGCAGTAGATCAGCTTTGTCAAGTATATGTAGCTGTATCAATCTGCAATTCAAAAAGTGTAGCATGTGAAGATTACCACTATCCCGTCCCATTAACTTCACAAGACCAATTCCATTCTCAAAACTAGTTGCTTCAACATGAGCAGCACTAATAGCACGTTGGGCTTCCTCAACGGCGGAGTCAAAACCAAATGACTTGTCAATAACCTGAAGAGAAGCAGAAAGATCACTAATTTAATTTGGTCACCCACCGAATATTTTGGTACTTGTATAATCTATATGAAAAAGTAGTTACCGGTATATCATTATCGATTGTCTTGGGGATTCCAGCAACTGCAACATTGAGACCACGTCTTCTAATTTCCTGTAGGAGAAGAGACAGAATAAACTTGAGTGACAGAGTTTCATTATGTTCACCATCAACACACTAAATATTACATAACATCAAGTGGTTACATTAGAATGACCAATTGATCTAAAACATGTTCTTCTGAAGTATTATTCTGGAATGGTTACGGATTAAGGGCTAAGAAGGTCTACCTCAAATATCACCGCGGCCCCTCTCTGGGTTCCGTCTCCTCCAATTATATAAACCTCGAAAACAAAAGGCAACATGAATATCTTTACTGGATGCACATATTAGATGGAAAGAAAATACACCTGAGTTACTTATTAAATGAATTATCCTGAGTTAGTTCACTAATAAAGTTTTACCTGATTGATACCTCGGTCCTGAATGCTATCTACTATTTTCTTGGTAACATGACCTCCTCGAGATGTCCCAAGAATTGTTCCACCGCGTTTGTGGATATCATTGACAACCTTTGGTGTCAACGGAATCGTGTTTTTGGAATAGAAACCTCGATATCCTCCCTACACATCCACACATTTCATTAGTTCTGATGCAGATATGCATAAAGCAAACTTTTTGAATTACGAGTCAAAATAGAATGTACTGTTAAAACATAGCAGAAGAGCAAGATATTAAAAACTTCGAAAGAATAATGAAGTTTCATTTCAACCTTTTTTGTTTGTTAAGTTTGATTTCAACCTTACTCCTTGTGTTCCTAAAAATTCCCAAAGTTATGCATTATACTTTGGATTGCGAGAACTATTAATCTAGTTGCTGCAATCCTCTTCAAGATGAGTCTTGATGCTACTGGTTCTACAACTATCTATCAAGCATTTTGATGAGCAGAGTTTAAATAAAAGGGACACCAAATATGTAACAATTGTCATAAGTAAAGTTGCTTTATTTTCGGAAGGCATAATACATAAACAAACATTCATTTGGCCTCAACTAGAAAGTAAGCACTCCAACTTTGAAACTGGACATCTAGACACCTCAACTCGTCTCCTTCATTGTGTCAGTTGAACACTCCAACTTACAAAACGATCATCTAGAAACCTCCAAAACTTATGTGCCACATGAGCGTTGGGTGTCCACGAGACACCAGTGAGGACGAGTTGAAGTGTTAATTAGTTGTCAGTTGAGACCAAGTTAAGGTGTCTATTTATGTATTATGCAATTGCTTGAATGTATTACTGTGACATGGAATGAAATGTATACTCACATCTATCCCCATGACTCTGCTTACGCCATACATGTAGTGTAGGCCACATACTATTTCCCTGATAACTGTATTGAGACCGGGACATAAGCCTCCACATGTTACAATACATGCATAAACATCATCTGGCTCAAAATAAACCTGAAAAATCATCCGGAACGTTCATATTTAATTCGACAAAACCATACAATCTGGATGCTGAATATGCTGTAGTTACATCAGATAATTACATACTCTTTGGCAAGGGCCAGCTCGACGAAAATGTATTCCCCTTGGACTGTTCTTGTGGACAACAACCTGTTAATTTGTAGGCAAACATGTAAGCAGAAAAAAACCTTGTCCAACCAGTATTCCATTAAGGGATATATATCATATACATACTATTCAGTATTCCCTCAAATCATCATGAAACTTTAAGTTTGTCTCAGCAGATCTTAGACGATCTTTGTTTATGTTCTTTCAGGAATATGGAGGAGGCAGAAAATTCCGCCAACGATATAAGCATTGAAATTAAGACAAATTAAAACGACTTTTGCCTTCGTAGACGTAAGTGCTTCTCCAAATGATTAGAAGGTGATTCCACAAATATTTTTTCCTTTTAAACAGAACTGACCTTTTCGGCAACTGTATCATCCTCATCGACAAAATACTGCCTGGAAAAATGTTAAAATTTTGGTTGATCAGCCTGATCCTCTTGAACTTTATACATAAGAAACCAAAACTAAAGGAGAATAATATCAGGTGACTTACTTAACTACTGAGTATGAAGGATTATGCTGCAATGGATTAGTATATGTCTGCAATAACAGGACAAGTATTTAATAATTGATCAAAATAGAGACTCTTTATCCCTTGGGAGAGTATAGATAGAAAGAATTGGAAGCACTAACACCTCTTAGAGCAAAAGTCGAATTGATTTCTCATATGATCACTCAACTAATAGTGATTATCTCAAAAAGTCAGTATCTTTATTAAAGAAAATTGGAATCAAGAAGAAATGTGACTTTCTGAGATAATAACGACCTGAGAAATCAATCATATTCCACCTAATAATCTATGATGATCTTAGTAAACAGGCGGTAGCATATCGAAAAATGTCATTATTGTTACGCCGACCACCAGGTCGTGAGGAACTGCTTCTTTATAAATAAACAAATATAAAGAAAGTATCAACTTGATCATACACAAATATAATTCAATCATACTGCAATTACACTACCAGTTCTGTTCAATATTGAACATAGGGAATCAAAAGGAAACTGTTATACCAATTAATTAATTAATTGAATCTAGATGAGGATTCACAAATTTTGAGCATTTTTGTACTATTTGAGTGAGACAAAAAAGAATAAACAAAGTCATAAATTATAAGTTCGACCAATCATACTAGCTCTAAAAATAAGAGATAGGTAGAGGTAAAGAAAACGTACAGAAAGATTGGGAATGTAATCAGACAAATGAGGAACGTCTTCAAGAACATAACCATTATCACCGATCACAATTTTCTTCTTCTGCTTCTGCTGTTGCTGTTGCTGCTGCTGTGAATTAGTCACTTCTCCCATTGAACAACTTATATTATTCAAATTATGCACTGCAAAACTATCATCCAATGATCCCATAATTCAATTCAAATCTACTTAACTATTTATCTCAAAATGAATTACTCACGATGATAAAACAAAGTTGAGCAGATCTTCTATGAACTTTCAACTAAAAATAGTCAACAAAAGTAACATATAAAATACAAATAATACACAGGTGGCAACTGTTTATTGAATTTTCTCGTGGTTTTTTTGGTCAAGAGTTCACGAAAAGTTATTACAAAAAATGAAAGGACTCAAATTGTTTTTGAGTGTTCTGGAAATTAGAAGATTCTCTAATTATATTCTAGATTCTGTCAAATATGGATTTCACTTAATAGATAGAAAAAATATAAAAGAAGGGTGAGGTCAATAATGAGCTAATACTTTGAATATTTTACTAAATTGACGTTAAGTGTAGCATGTCAATCGTCAAGCCCCACGCCTTCATTATCTTTATTTTTCTATTCAGCAATCAACTGCCACACTACACGCCACAAATTTTCATTTTAACAACGAGCCTATTATTTCTTTCGTTTTAAAATAAGTGTCAATAAAACTGATGTCTTTTAAAAAGTTAGTACAAAATAAACAAGTTGAACACTACTTAAAACAATACTTACATTAGAGCAAATTATTAAAAAAAAAAAATCTCGCTATAAATTCTCTCTATTAAAAATAGTTAGTAATATTCTTATTTATAATAGTGTAAAGTCTAAATTTACTTAGAAGTAAAAACGTATTTCAATATAATTAAAATTTAATTAGATATAAATTAAATAATAAATTTTAAATTATTATTCCAACAAGATACAACTTTTTTCCCTACTTTCTTGTTCTTCCTTATCTGCCACTATATCTTCACCCAAACTTTGTATCTCTAATGAATATAAAGAGAACTCAGAGTGCCTTGCTTTTTCTAGACTCTAGTTGTGGAGATGTTAAAATGGGAATTTTTTTAAAAAAAATATTCAATTAGTATCTAATATTATATCTTATATCAGGGGAAATATAATATATAATATGTCAATTTTGTGTGACAGTGTGTAATAATATATAAACATTTATACATGAATATAGATTAAACTATATATAATAGTATATTGTTTTATATTAAACTGATTTGTGATTTGAGTGGATCTTCTATTAGTTTTGGTAAAGGAGAGTTGATTGTTGAATAAAGTTATGGACCTACATTTTTCTTTTCTTTTAAATTATTTTATGTATGTTATGTTGAAATTTGACATAAAAGTATTATGTTAATTTTTTTGTTTTGAATTTAGAACTTATGTTATATTTTCAATTTCTTTTGTTTTAGGAGTATTGATTCGATATTTTACATTACAAACCTTTTTTTTTTAAGTTAGACTTGATAAATTATCTTTTTGTCAAATATTTTATAATTTTATGACATTATATTTATAATATTAATTTATTTTGTCAAATATGCATTCCATGATGTTCATATAGATTACGTACTTTTAGTTTTTATGATTAATTTAATTAGAATATAATAAATTAAAAATATAAATCAATTATTTTTTATAATATTGGTTAAGAACATCTGTTTATTAATTAATATATTTTCAAGAGATAATATGTATCTTAAATATTTAATTTAAAATCAATTATAAAGGCCCTTATTTTTCTAATAAATTTTAATTTTAAATAATAAATTTTTATTTTTAAAATTCAATATAACCTTATGTTTACAGAGAGTGTTTCACCCTTAACCAGAGGTCTCGAGTTCTAACCCTGAGTATGGAGAAAATCCTGTTGGGAGCTGCAGAGCGCAATTTGAATTTAGTCGGAGCTCCAATGTAGACTTCCGGATACCGGATGGGAAACCAAAAAAAAAAAAAAATCAGGCGTCAGCACGGAAAATAGAGAGCAAAATATTCTTCCCCTTAATTAACGTGTATCCTTAAAATTTCGGACGGAATGCAAGTATACAAAACATTAATAAGAAAAAAGAGAGTATCTGATCGTATTTATATGGTCTCTATTTATATAATATAAAGGTTAATAAGAATGCTATGGTTAATAATTGACTAATATTAAAAAAATATTGAGCAGTTACTGGTTAAGCAACATATGCCATGGGATACCAGAAAGAAAATTGAGAACAGAATAACAGCAGTAGATCTCGGAACAAAGAAGCTTTACATTTTGCTTCGAAACTACAAAGTGAATGCAATCAACTTCATCTGCCTCAAGGAAATATTGGCGTCTCTCTGGGTTCATACACCAGACGCAATTGTGCTTACCCACAGATCTGCTGGGACTCCTAGCCTAGGAGCATACTGAAATCAATAACACGCCATGTTAGACGCTGATTATGGCCAGCATTAAGATTCAACCATATAATGCACGCCAAGGCTCTTGAGTTTCTCTTGAAGACTTTGTTGCATCCCAGGCTATCTTCTCTCCTGAGAAACTAAGAGATGAGAAGCTAGCCAAATGCTGTCCTATCTCATGTATCACCTAGAAGTTAGAAAGTGAGATCTGTATTAGTATACTTCCTTTTTCACCTTTTTTTTTCTTTGGATTTAAGTAAACCTGGGAGGAGGGAGGAGGGAGGAGAAGTAACTGCTACTTAGATAGAGAAATGATAATAGAGGATCTCCAAGAAAACACTTGGGACATTGATAAAAAAAAAAATTAATCAAATTACAGACAGGTACGCATAGATCAGTCATTCTGGTCAGAGAATCTCAGAGGATAAATGGCATAATATTCAAGTCGATAGCTCTATTCAGCTACATCAATCAAATCCCTATCCCACAAGTGGGGTCTGGGGTAAGATGTAAACAGACCTTTCCCCCTACCTCGTAGAGATAATGGTTGTTTCCGATGGACCCTCAACTTAAAATAAAGCACTTCCAAGCAGTTTCAAAAAGAGAACACAGAAATGAGAACAGTAACAACAATGAAATATTGTGAAATGGTTGCTTTAGAAACCTTCACAGCAATAACCAGTTTTCAAAATATGTAGTTGCATCCACAAATCCGTCTATTTTCACAAGTCCATTCCTTAATCAACTTAATTTATTTTTCTGTTACTATCAGAGGAAAGGGGAATTAATGGTGTTATATTACTCTATAAGACTTAAAGTCAATGTATGGCTTAAAATATCTTCATCTGCTTGAACTCAAGCAACTTTTCCACTCGGGTTTGATTTTTGCAGCTGTATTAACTTACTACCTGGCATACATAAGCCATTCAGCTCGGCCAGCTGCATTAGGATATATCCAAGTTAACTGCACTAGAGCTAAATTATTCTATTTTAAGTGCTTCTTCCATTCTGTTTTTAGCAGTAATTAATCAAGTTATCTTTTATGTTAATTGTCATAGAAAATGAAGTAAATAACATTAACATTATCTAAGACTTCAATTTTTTATTATATTTAACCAAAGACAATATATGGCTTTGTCTATCTTGATCTGCTTGAACTCAAGCAAACAAGAGCTGGTTTTTTTGCCACTCCGGTTAGATTTTTGCTGCTGTATTAACTTACTGCCTGGCATACATAAGCCATTCAGCTCGGCCAGCTGCAATAGGATATACTCCCTCCGTTTCACAAAGAATGACCTAGTTTGACTTGGCACGGAGTTTAAGAAAATAAAGAAGACTTTTGAATCTTGTGGTCCTAAAGCCATTCAGCTCGGCCAGCTGCAATAGGATATACTCCCTCCGTTTCACAAAGAATGACCTAGTTTGAATTGGCACGGAGTTTAAGAAAATAAAGAAGACTTTTGAATCTTGTGGTCCTAAATTAAAGTTATGTCAAATGTACAAAATTGCCCTTTAATCTTGTGGCCTTAAACATGCCACGTGGAAAGCTGAAATTAAAATGTTGCCAAAAAAAGAAAGAGGTCATTCTTTTTGAAACAGACTAAAAAGGAAAGGAGGTCATTCTTTTTGAAACGGAGGGAGTATCAAAATTTACTGCACAAGAGCTAAATTATTCTATTTAAAGTGTTTTCTTTCATTCTGTTTTTAGCAGTACATTCCGTAATCAAGTTATTTTTTATGTTAATTGTCAATTGTCATAGAAAAGGAAATAATAATGTTAACGTTATCTAAGACTTAAAATTTTGAGTATATTTAACCAAAGACAATATATGGCTTTGTCTATCTTGATCAGCCTAAACTCAAGCAACCAAGAGCTGGTTTTTTTGCCACTATGGATTGAATTTTGCAGCTGTATAAACTTACTGCCTGGCATACATAAGCCATTCAGCTCGGCCGCTGCAATAGGATATATAGATCAAAGTTAATTGCACGAGAGCTAAAATATTCTATTTAAAGTGCTTTATTTCATTCTGTCTTTCAGCAGTACACTCCTTTGCAAGATATTTTTTATGTTACTTGTCATATAAAAGGATATAATAACGTTAATGTTGTCTAAGACTTCAAATTTTGCTATATATATCTAACCGAAAGTTAATATATGGCTTTGTCCATCTTGATCTGCTTGAACTCAAGCAACCAAGAGCTAGTGTTTTTGCCACTCAGGTTAGATTTTTGCAGCTGTATTAACTTACTGCCTGTCATACATAAGCCATTCAGCTCAGCCAGCTGCAATATGATATATATCAAAACTAATTGCATGAGAGCCAAATTATTCTATTTTAAAGTGCTTTCTTTCGGTCTGTTTTCAGCAACACATTCCTTAATCAAGTTAGTTTTCTGTTGTCACAGAAAATGCAACGATGATGTTTTCAGACTTAAAAGTTGATAATATTAAATCAAAGACAATTTATGGCTTTGTCTATCTTGATCTGCATGAATTTCAGCAATCAAGAGCTGGTTTTTGCCACTTTGGTTTGATTTTGCAGCTGTAATAACTTACTGTGTGGCAATACATAAGCCACTCAGCTCGGCCAGCTGCATAGGATACAACAATAGAAACTGCACTAGGGCTAAATTTACTCTTATTTAAAATGCTCCCCCCACCCCTCCCCGTCCTCCCGCCTCATTTTTAATACACATGCAGAAATACAAAAAATGAAAAAAAAAATACCAGGAATAAATTGTTCAAAAGACTACAGTTTGAACGAAGACTACATTTTAAATAAAATTAGATAAGAAACAAAGGATCAGCTCTAATGTTAAAAGTATGAAAAACAACCATTTAATGAACAAGCATATGAACATTTATAAAGTACCTCATGTTCCTCTTCTGAAGTCTTGCGATGCAAATTTTGACCTTTTTTGCCAATTATAACAAAAGTAGGCATCTTCAGGACTCGAACCAATTGAAGTAAGCAGGCCAACTGTTCGTTAAAAATCTGCAACGATGGGGGAGGGTTTTGCAAATTTGTGCACAAAGCTTTAGTAAGGTCACTAGAGGCACCTACTTGCAACCCATAAACTGATATATTGTCAACTGCAACAGAAGTTCTATTTTCCATCTTTAGCTTATTTGCAGCAACAACAAAAGGGGATACAATTGTGGGCATATTTGACAACCCATCTCCTACTAACAATGCCAGAACTTCATTGAGAGCACAAGCAAGTGTTGGAGGCTCATAGTTTTCCAGTAGTAACAGAGACACCTAAGAAAAGGGGGAAACAAAATCAAAATATGGTCTATAATCCCCAAAAGCAAAATGCCTAACCAATTCAGTACAATGTATGGTAGTAATTTTGCCCTTTATTAGTATCTAAAAAATAAGCTAAGTACTGTGAATTTGAATAACCCTCCATATCTAGGCAAGCCTGTAAACATTTCTTTTTTATGACCGTAGTGTTCAAACCAGCTTTCCACCTGTACCAACTACAAGTACCAGATATAACTCCCTATACAAAAGCTAGGACAGACAGGAAGATATCACCTAGAGCAGAATTTTCATGTCAAACCAAATGTATCTCAACCCACTTTATTAAGCAACGGGCCACACCCTTGAGTGCAATGTTGTAAACATGTTTTACTACACACTATCACTAAAAATTATATTTTGATACATTGCCTAGCCATATACAGTATACGCTTTTTTTACATAACCAAATGACTGAAAAAATATCTAAACCGCTGGAAATATGCAGAAACCGTCCAGGAATACATTTTTCTCAGTATCAAAAGCAAAAGGTACCTCGAGATTCGCTCCATTGAGAAAATGAACGACTTCAACCGAAACCTTTTGATCTTTGATTCCGTAACGTTGTAAGGATAAATCGAGCGATTCTTGTCTGAAATGAAATCGATCAAGTAAGAAGATATAATCATACAAGGGAGGAGAAGGGATGCTTCTTAGTTCTTACCGCCTTTGAAGGTTGGATTTAGGGTTTGGTTGAAGAGCTTCGAAGATGGCGGTGCCGAAGCCGGTTGGATCTCTGAAGAGTAGTATTACTTTTGGGGCTACCTTCATTTCTTCTTCTGCAATGCATTGAAATGGAATGCCCTAATTCGCCTGTTTAAGTAGTGGAAACATTTTGGGTCGTTTGGTACTTCAATTCGGGTTCAAGAAAGATCCATGGAGTACTTAACACCTTGTTTGGATGGTTGTTACTTATTGTATTGTACTGTTTTGTTAGTTTAAATACAATGTTTGTTTGATTGTTACTTAGAATCGTATTACTTAAATTTATCGTCAGTAAACAACGAAAAGACATGTTTTATGTAACGATCGATTAAGTGTAATCGCATCGTTACCTTAATATTTTCTTCTCAAATTATTTACTTTTCTTGTAGGTTTATCACTCAAATTATGAACGTGTTACATTATGTAATAACGGGGAAATGATACAATTTATCCAAACATTGTATTCATAACAATACAGTAAGTTGGTGTGACATTTTAGTATTAATAAAAATATAGTATATGTCACATTATATATTATGTTATTTCTATTGGTGGACATTATATTTGTGTCTCTTTACTCTCATCAGTGGTAGAAGAAAGTGGTCATTAATTTTTAGTAACTTATGTAACCACCAACTCTTCATTTCACCATTATTCTATCTTTATGTCTTGTAACTTATGTAACATTTGGGCCATTCATTTGGCAAATTTACTACTCACTATCTTCCTATTCATTGCAAGGAAGAATTCATCACCTATAAATAGTGTGGTCTTCCTTTGTGTTGTGATATAAGAAAAAAAAAGTACAAGAACATATAGAGTGAAAAAGATGAGTAGTATTTTATTGTGTTTATATTGAGATTAATGAAGTAGTGAAAGAGAGAGTTGAGACAAAGAATAATATTCTAAGTCTTCAACTATATTCACTATATACAAAAGAGGGTAATCATATGTTGAAGAAGGTATTCTTTTGTGGAGCTTTAGACTCTTCAACTAATCCGGAGTTGCTTGAGTTGTACGACGTTGTTGGACTGTTGTATCCTGGAGGGGACAAGTCAAGAGTGATACTACCGGATCGGTGTAGATTATGTCGCAGTGGGCTTGAATCTCCTTAAAGAGAGCGAGATATCTGTGCCTCAGCCTAAAGATTTGTTTATGCATTTTTGTCATTTTAGTTCAACTGTAATTTATTGTATTTGTGGTATAATACACCAACACAGTATGATACAATACAATACAATATAAAACAATGTGTAACAACCATCCAAACAAAGTGTAAGATACAATAGACGAAATATATATTATATAAATAAGAGAGAAGTATTGAAAACATCCATAAATTTGGCAGATTATTAATTTCATTTCCGAACTATTGACAGCCTTAAAAACTCTCATTTACTTGACTAATTGAACTTAAATACACCATCGATCTTGCAACAAGAGTGAAATACGCCCCTAAATTCTCGTCAAATTTAAAGGCGTTTTCAACAATTTTCTCGGTTTTTTTATTAAGAGTCTATGTTTCTACAAGAGTTTGAGATCATTTATTGTGTCATGTGACATATCAGGGTGTATCTAAATTTAGTTAGTCAAATAGCGAGTGTTTTTAATGCTGTCAATAATTCAGGATGAAACTAATAATTTACATCTAGTTTAAGGGTGTTTTCAATACTTCTCTCTACAAACAATGTGTAATTATGTATATACATTTATATCTACATTGTTTATATAAATATTTATACATTGCAACAAATCATCTTCCTCAACGAGTTCATTCTTTTTTCGACAAACTTAAATCTCCTCTACACAAATTTTAGATATGACCTCCTTTCAATATTTCAAACTTTTTGATATATAACGGTTCACATTTGCGATAGGTTGAACTTTAAAAAATTTCTTTCTCGCGCTCCTTCTTCATCACCTTTCATGACTGCTTTTCTACTTCTCTTCCTTATTTTGCTCTCCACATTATGTTCCTTTCTTCTTCCCTATTTGCACCCTGTAATTTTGGTTTGATTTTGCAGCTGAAATCGAAAAAAATACTATTGATTTATAGGATTTCGTTATTGATATAACAATTTTAAAATACTGTTATACTTTGTTATATTGGTCAATTTGTTCGATCATTAATTTTCTTAATGATTAAACTGATAACTAAATCGTTACAAACCAATAACCTATAATACGAAAATCATTTACTTAACAGTGATTAATATGAAAGTCAAAAACAGTTAATTGTTGAAGAGAGTGTATATTAACAAATAGAAATAAGAACGGAAAGGAAAAGTATTTAAAAGGAGCATGTTTGGACATCGGTCGGTTAAACCGATAACCAAATCGTTACAAATCAATATAACCAGTAAACAAAATCGATAGCATTCATGTTAGTTACAACAATTGCTTTATGACTTGAGTCTGTGAAATCAACTCCTCAGAGCCAAACTGCATTTACTATGGTTCCTAAACCAGAAAATAGAAGCTAAAACAAAAGGTAGCTCATTCAATACCGAAAATGTACACGATACTATCACCATCTCGATTCTCGGCTAATACATGCCTAAGTACTACAGATATTACATGATCTTACCTACAGAATGGTCACACAATACTATCACCATCTCGGCTGCTTTGCTCGTTTTGCTCTCCGTCATCATCTGTATTTTTCTTATCCCCCTTTAAGCATTGATGCCTATTTCTATTTCCAGTTTTTGAGCTTCCACCATCAGTTTCGGTAATAAGACCAGTCTGGATTGCTTCCAAATATAACACCTTCACCAAATTCTTGAAGCGTCTTCTGAATGTCGGTACCCGAGAAAATGAACCAACAATGCCCTGCAACCTGTTGGTTTGTAAAAACATTGTTCAATCCTCACTCTAGATTTCAATAAAAATTAGGTGTACAAGTTTTCCAAGTTATTATATTATGATTGCAAAATGTTACAAGTTTGTAAAGCATTTCATAAATATAAACTTACCTCCTAATAACAGCTTGCAACTGTGCTCTCCTCACAGTATCGGTGGATGGAAATCCGGTGTTGTCCCATTCCTCTGGCCTTTCATTTTTGTAACACATTATCAACTTCCTCAGACTAATTTCCTCATCTTCTCCTAATTGTAGTGTTTTAATTTGCTCCTTCATGACTAAGAGCGGCGCAAGGAACCACTCAAACACTTTATCCTTTGGCCAGTTAGACTTTGTCAGTTCCACTTCATCAGCTGTATAGAGCATAAAAGACATTACTTCTTCCTAAAGCTAATACATAGGCGGAAGACGAGGAAGAGAAAAAGGCAGTTTGAGAAAAGACATACAAATTAGTAGGCCCTGAGAGTCGGATTTTGCAGATGCAAGCAGACACTGTAGAATGGACCAAGCAGGCAATTTGATACCTAACTTCTTACAGTCCCCCTTGACAATACATTCCTCAATATCTTTGACATCTATAAAGCCTTCTCGTAGGAGTATTCTGCCATTGACCTCACAGGATTTAAAGAGCCAACCCCATACCTGCCGCAGAGTTACATTTAGGTTTAAAACAAAAAAGAACTTTAAGTAGCTGAAGTGATTACACATATGGACTTCTATACCTGCATGGGCGTATATTGTTGGATTGCCTGTTTCAGGGTTCTTGATCCATGCGAAACAAGCTTCAAACTGCGTGATCCTTCTTTTTCTTTTTCATTCCTCTGCTCAATTGGCTTCTTACTGTCAAGGCCTCCAGAGGAGCTCATATTTCTTCTATATTTAGGCCTAGCTGCCGGAAGAATTCAGAGAATCAACACTATTGATGGCATCATCAAGTTGTTTCATAACATTGATAAATAGGTCGATTTCTTTCAGATCATAATGTAATTAAACTAACGTTGGCGGACTACACTATGCAGTCAATACCTCATGAAGCATGACCCTTCCCTCATGTCAAGTAGGTCGTTTGTGTATTCGTCAAATATGGAAACGGCTGCTAGGATGTATGCAAGTCCCATGCGAAACGAGTCTTCCTAGCAAAACTCGTGTCACTTCAGTAAGAATCAGACAATGTGATATATGAGACGTGGTGCCTCTCAACTTCAAAGCTGGCTCATATGATTACATAGTAAAACGGAGGAAGCAGAGGAAGGAGAGCAAATATACCTGATGAACCACAACCCCACTGTAAAGTGCAAGAGCAAAACTTGAAAAGAAGGATGCTACCACGGATCCAACAACAGCTAAAGGCCACAAAAAGATTGCAAGGCCAGCAAAAGGTACACAAACCGTCTCCAGAAATGGGCCTTCCCTTCCAATTAAGTCTTCTAGTAGCCTCTTCCAGCCCCTGAACAGCATGAATGGGCTCTTCCAAAGAGCAAGAGCGGTAATAAGGGGCACATCCACTGGAATCGCAAGCAGAGAAACCAAAATGCAACTTGGCAGCTTTGACAACCTAGGACACAACACGATAATGAAAATATGGCACGCTGGAATCTACCATCTCTGCCTAATGCTTTTAAAAAAGAGGTTCAGATATCACTCACTTCACTTCTTTTGGTTTCTCATCTGGATATATTTCCTCCGAAAGCTCGTCCATATAAGAAAAGTAAGAGTGGAAGCAAAAGTCTGTAAAGTCCCGAACTACTGTGCAGCTCCCTTTAAGAGTGGAAATACAACCATCCTGATAATTTTATCAACTATAATATTTGGCATGTAAAATACATGATTACATTTGAACAAACAGAAGAACTCAAATTTATACATACAAACACACACACATATATATGCTCTTTTTAATAGGTACATTTCATGCACATATTATCCATTGAAGAGTTAGAATTCTTTGGATCTTCTCATGAGCAATTAACTCTATATAACTATAAATAAGTGATCAATTACAAAAATCCGCCAATATAAAGCATAAACAAACTTGAGAGAAATTCATAAAGAAAAAGGAAACAATTACAAAAGCAAGACGAATGAAGATTAAGCAAGAATATTTTCTCCCTTCCAATTTTAAGGAAAATGATAACAGAGAAGTACTTGATCAACTCGAAAATTATAGCTGGCTAGATTAGCCAGTAGCACTCAGAACACTTGGATGTTCTAGCTACTTGAGCAAGGGCCAACATCCAGAAGAAAACTAAATAAACAGATGAATTAAGCCATCATATGACCTGGAAATTTATATTTCCAATCAAGTCCCTAGATAAAGCATGAATAATTATGAAGCCAGCAAGCAATAGCTCATGACAAATGTTCAGTATATCAAGAAAATATGACCTATATCCCTTAACTATAATAACTCTATAAGGATTGATATCTCATCTAAAAATGTGACTAAGAGCAATTCATCTACTTATCATTGTGGAGACGGAGACTCACCGTGAAGCAGTGATAGATTTTGCAAGTGATACTCTCTCCAATAGCCTCAAAAGTTGCGATCAAAGGAGCGAAAACACCGTACCCTATCCCACCTAGAAGACTTCCAATAATGGCTACTATGGGCCAAAGAATCAGAGGAACTGGCAATGAAACCAGTAGTGCAATCTTCAAAACCCATCCAAGTCTGTTGCTTCTGAAATGTGAAACAAACAGCACAAAAGCTTCTATATCAGATACACAGTATGTGCATATAACCCATACAACAAGAACATTGGCAAGAAAACACATACTTTGCTACACAGTAGTAAGTCCAGATAAAATGTGCAGGCCATAGCCCAATTACAACTGCTGAATTCCCAACTGATATGATGACAGTCACAATGGGGCCAATTACTAATCCTGTCCAGACAAATATCAAACTTGTAAATATTCCACAACATTTAACATCCATCTTGTCAATGTCTCTAGTCAAACTTCAAAAGTGTGCCAAGATCAAGAAAACAAACAAAGATATACTTAAATACCCATTTAGCCATGAGAATTTTTCATTTTTTTCCAAATTTTTCTTTCCACTTCATTTGAAAATCATTGTTTTTAAAATCTGAAAAACACCCAAAACTCCATTTTCACTTTTATAAACTTGAAGTGCTATAAAGGTGCATTTAAGCCTTAAAATTGAACCCAACATACCCTACACCAAAACACAACAACATGTCAATTAAACTTTCAACAAACATCAATTCTACAAAATTCCACCAGGTAACTTATTGGTAAAACCTTAAAGATTGAATCTTTAAGAGTTTATAGCCTTGATTAGCCTCTAAACAAAACACACCACTACTCTGTAATATGCACAAATTTAGTGCAAATATGTCTTAAAATGAAAAGGGGTTACTAGTAGTACACCAACCTTTGAGAAGACCAAGAAGGAAGAGCAAGAAGAAGAAAGGAAGAAAAGATATAAAGCTCCAAAGCTTAGCCAAGAACCCTACTGGTACTTCCATAAAAAAAACAAAAACCTTCACTTTAACGTTTCTATGAAGTTGATCAAAATCAAGAGCCCATATCCAAATTAATTTTATTTATACAAAGAATATTCTTAAAGGTGCACAGAGAAAGAGGAAAAAAAAAGTGAAGATTACAGGAAAAAAGAGACAGAAAGAAGAAGAGAGAACAGAGCCGTTATGTGGGGTGGAACCGTAGCGTGGCAGAAGAATATGGCGAGTTTGCCACGTGGAAGGAAGTTAGATGCCTCGAGAGACGTGAAGGACTTCATAAAAGAATCACGCATATCATCAAGCGTCCTTGTGTATGTCGTTTTTGTCTTAATTATGTTCCATATTTTCATTTTTTGTTTTCCATTCACAAATTTGAATGATTTTTTTTTAGATACATACATAAATATAATTGGCTATAAATCAGTATGTATAAAGTGATTTTTTTTATCGATACAAAAAAGCAAAGCAAGTTAAAACTAATTTAGTAGGCCAAAATGATATTACAATTATATATGCATATTTGATTAATTAACTAATAAGGAAATCTTAGTAGCTCAGTTGATTGACTGTTGTCTGAACTCCCATTTTGTTGGTGAGGGTTCGAATCTCCACATTGTAATCTCATCCCAATTTCTCTTTCCTAAAAAAAGAGAAGAGATTAATTAACTAATCAAGGATTGTGGTGAAGTGATATGTAGTCTTTCATTTTTAACTAGATGTCAAAAAAAAAGATTAATTAACTAATCAAGGATTGTGGTAAAGTAAAATATATAGTCCTTCATCCTTAACTAGATGTCAAAAAAAAAGAGATTAATTAACTAATCAAAGATTGTGGTGAAGTAATATATAGTTATTCATCCTTAACTAGATGTCTCGGGTTCAAGTCTCTCTGGTACGGAACACTATGAAGTTAAACATAATTGGAATTTTGGTACTCCATCCGTTCACTTTTAATTGTCATGATTTCTTTTTTTAGGATCAACCTATAGAAGTTTGACTAACATTTTACGATGTATTTTTTCATTATATTGATATGCAAAAAAATGTAATTTATAATACTTTTCGTATAGTTTTTGAATATCTAAATTTTTTGTTTAAGATATCGAATTAATGTGATCTAATTTAACTTTAAAAACTAGTCACATTGACTTTCGAAAAACACACCACGGCGATTAAAAGTGGACGAAGAGAGTATATAAGAATTACAAGATTCTCCCTAGGTCTAGCACAAAGACAATTCTTTCTTTTTGAATTAATGAATTATTGTCTTCTTTTTTCTTTCTGAATGAATGATTTCTTTCAATGAATTGTTGTCTTCTTTTTCCTTTTGAATGAATGATTTCTTTTACTTTGATATATAATTAATAATCGAACAATCGTAATCAAAACAAAATTAATAACAATCGAATCAAATAAATTATTTTGGTTTTCATTTAACAACCAAATGGTAAGATCAGTGTTATTAACAGCCAAAGCGATGAATCCGTTGTGTGAAACAAGAGGTTATGAAGCCATGTGCTTTGGTGAAGTGTGCGCTTTAGCCATAACCTGCAAAATAATCTTAATGAGAAGTAGTTGGCTCATTGAATCTCAACTGCAAAATGATCTTGTACCCTCTTTGAGTTGGGGATTATCTACAAACATAGATGTCTTAGATCAAGGATCTAGTTGTTCTAATTTCCGAGATAGACGAATGGAGAAAGAACTAGACGTATCTTGTTAGGCAAAGACATATTAGAATGGATAGTTTACGAGTGAAATCAAAGGAATAGACCATCATTGTAGAAGTAGGTAGAATCGAGGGAAGAATTATGACTATAAAGGTTACCGCTTTTTTAGAAACATAATTTTAAAGATTAAATCTCAAGCGTTACTAAAGATCAGGCAAAAGAAGAACTATAAATAGAATATTCGCCCCTCCCTTGTACCAAGAAGGAAGTTCTGAGCTTAAGGAAACCTATTTTCATCACTAATACTTTGACGTGTCACTTGAATCTGATTGGCCGAAGGAAATATGTCCTTATCACAACTCCCTCTATTCTATAACTATAAATAGGGGTCCTCATAATTTATAAGAGACGCCAGAATTCTAACAAAAAGTCGGAGAGAGCTTGTGGATCAAGCTACAAGTCCAGTAATTCAAACACTTAAGCATTCAAGTTAAAAAACAATTCAAGATCGAGACGATCAGATTCAAGAACAAACTCAGAAGCCCTTGAATTTAAGTATAAGTCAAGATCAAGTTCATCAAGATTCATGATCAAGCTCGGTTGCTCGAAGGCCCTTGAATCCAAGTACAAGTCAACAACAAGTTGATCAAGATTCAAGATCAAACTCACAAGCTCTTGAATTTATATTTGAAAAGACGAATAAGAGGATTAATAGAGATTTTATCGCTCATATTTGAAATAAAAAACTACGAGTGTTGTGATATTTTTCAATCTTGATTATTATTTTCTCAACGCGATTTTTATTATCTACGCCTCTCTACATAGATAAACATTATTAGCGGATAGTACAATGTCTTATGTATGATTTCTTTTCCAGAAATAAAAGTACTAATTAATATTTCGTTAAAGTACTAGGCCGGCTCAATCCTAGAGTCAAAACTTAATAAAATATTGTAGATATTTTAATAAGTTAGAATTCACTTTCTTATAATATGCAAAATTATATTTTAAAATACTTGTATTTAAAAAATCAGATTCAACAAGGTAGGTATATGTATTAGTTATTGAGAGATAGAAAATTAACTTAATGTGCTCTACCTATATGTATTTGAACACCCAAACTATAATTTTAAAAAAATGAAACTCTTTATTTGTGATAATTAGAAAAGTTATATATTAATTATATTGTAACGATCCAATTCATTGGGTCATGCGAGCATTTACTCTAACACTTAGATAAGAGAATCCTTACCACTCAACGTAGAAATGGGCAATGCGGAAAATTGATAAAACATAATCTACCATCCTAGTTAAATATGGAAATACTCTTGACTTGATTTAAAATAAAATCCTTTGTAAAGAAACATACTAAATACTCTCCAAAGAACTAGTCTAAACATGTATAAGAGTTTCTAAGAGTACAAGTTATAAAAAATAAAAAAAAAATAAAAAAGACAGCTCCCACCGTAAGGAAAAATGAGTAGAATTTGTTGGAGATCATCATCGTCTTCACCTACGAGACATTACTGAATCCTGCAACCAAATTATGCCTAGTGGCATATCAAGAGTAGTATCAATACAAACAACACGTACTCGTAAGCATCATCGATCGACCCGAATCCACCACATGATATCATGCAAATAATCAAAGAAACAATGCAACTTGAAGATAAAATTAAGACCCCCAATCCACTCAGTCACCATACTTACTACAAGTAGTATTACCTTGTAACTCAAACGCTCTATCTCATGTCACCCCTCATCCTTCTGCTGCCAACTCCACTCTCTAGGCCATTCCACCCTCATACTAGATCATAACCGAAGCCACATAGAGATTTTTCGAATATAAAAATTATTATTAACTCGATTCGTTAATTAGTCTGTCATTCACCGTGCTCAAAGGCCTATGCATGAAATCTCCTGACAATTTACAAGATATTGTATAAATAAATACATGTCTAACTACGGTTAGTAAAATCTAGTCTACTTGGACACCAAACAACAATCTACAAGATATTGTATAAGTAAATACAGGTCTAACTACGGTTAATAAAATCTAGTCTACTTGGACACCAAACACTTGTTGAAGAACGTTGAAGACAGGCTTCTAGCTTCGTGGGGGTAAATTCTGACGAACATAAACTGAAAATCATTGAGTTTTAATCTTCATTATGCCGAAATCTCTTCCCTTGATGGTTCCCATGCTAAGAGTGGCTTAAGAAAAATTTTGGAGCAACCCTCACCTCTTTTTCTTCTTCAAAAGTGGGAGGACAATAAAATACATCGTTTTATCTAGGACCTGTTTCCGTTAGTCTCGCTATAGCGGCCATGCATGCGCTAGCTATCAATTCAAATTTAACAAAATCGTCGTGTACCCAAATTTTAAATTGGCGACGCATTTTTAAGAATTTTGAAATTGCGCACGAGGCACCTTTGATTAACGACGGTTCAGATCGTTCCATATATAGAGTTAAATATCATTTTAAATTTTTTTAATATAATTTTTTTGATTTTTTATATGGTGACATAGGAATATCTTCTTTTTGTATTATCAACCTTTTGTTTTAATATCCCAAGTTACAATTAAATTTATTTTTTTAGTAAAGGTCCTCTTATATAAAAACTAGAGAAATACAACTATATATATTATAATCAATATTTAGAAAAGGTCATTATTTTCTTATACAGTCATGACATCAGAAATGAAGTAAATTTTGTATTTAATTTTTAAAAAAATTAATTAAAAGATATTAGAACTTTATTTGATATTTTAGAACATTAACTTAAAATACTTAAAACTTATTATTTACTAATAAAAAAATTTAGAACAGAAACTAGTGTATTATATTATAATAAATGACTAATATTTTATCAATTTGAGAAAATATTTCTCAAGTTATATAATAAGTTATTAATTTCTTTAAATACAAAACTATAAATTTTATATTAAACATGTCTAAATGACTAATTATATATAAAAAATAAAACATTTGGGACTTCCACTCTTCAATGACCTGTGTTCAAGGTTGGTGTCACCATTGTATCTTAATAACAAAATATTTACATTATAAGTAATGTATTAACTAAGTTTAAGTAACTCTTTTAAACTTTTTAATTTTTAATTCGTTTTATTGAAGATATTTTTACATGAAAAGTGACGAATTAAGGATAAAAAAGAACTTTGACTAGACTATTTTGATTCAACCTTAAGCGCCGATAATAGATGTAAAAAAGTTAAGGACCGTTAATGAAAAATTTCTTATTTATGATTTTTTTTTAAGAACATGTAAAGAGAAAATATAATTACTTTATTTTTTATCCTAATTAACTCTTCTTATTGTATAGCTCAAAGTTCTCTCTTTTAAAACTTCCTTTTATTAAGCTTATTTGATTTAAGAATAAACCACTTTTTTTTTTGTTTCATTGAGCTTGGTGTAAGGTTGAGTTTCTCATCTCTGATTTTGTAATATAGATGTCAGATGTATAGCCCCTTCTTCTTCTTCTTCAAAATATATAAATAATAATCATTGTATATATTAATTGAAGATAGGAAGAACTAGTAAATGTGAAGATGGAATGATAATTTTATTTTAAAGATTATTTTGACTATTATCATTTTTTGTTTGGTTAGTTGTTACCTTTCTCAAATAGTAATTATAATATTTTTCGTTCTATATTATTGGTTATTAACATCTTTCTCAATAATAATTATAATATTTTTTCTATATTATTGGTTGCTTATTAAAATTTATTTGTAAAATCATTAAAATATTTACTGTTGCTTATTTTCTTAGTAATAAAATTATAAAATTAAAAATACATGAGATGTACACCCTGTAGCATCATGAGACATACGCTCCATATCTTGGAGCTTACATCTCACTCTATACTATATAAAACGTCTCGCCTAACGCCTCTGCCTTTTAAAATACTGGACTTTGTGTTAGGATAGTTGTAATATAAAGTGAAAGTTCTCACATTGGTGGGAGAAGCCATCTTTTAGGTCCTTTTAAGGCCTAGCCCATTTAGTTTAGTTGATAGAGTACTACTTATATATATGGTGAAACTAAGCAAATACCCCATAAAAATAAAATAATTACAAACATATACCCCTTTGCATTCATACTCCACTAAATAATTACAGTATATGCCCCTCAACTAATTTCGCTTAACTGACACTAAATCGGTATCATATACTGTATTGGTTCATTAAGGCTGATAATTTCGCTTAATTGATACTAAATCAATATATATATATATATATATATATATAT